>VUQH01027506.1:30134-44392 GCA_015106775.1 Etroplus canarensis
AATATAAAATATTAAAAAAAAAAAAAAAAAAAAAAATATTTTTTAAAAAAAAAAAATATATTTAAAAAAAAAAAAAAAAAAAAAAAAACACCAGCCAAGAGTTATTCATCTTTTTAGGAACTTCATGGGAATGTTTTGTTTTCCTTTTTTATTTACTGTAAAAAATAACATTCATCATTGGATTCTTTTGTAACCAACATGAGGTAAATTGGGACTACGCAGCATTTTTATTTCTATTTGCCTATCCCACATATTGAGAGAATGTCTCACATTTTTATTGGCTCTAGTTTACAAAAGTCAAGACAGACGCTTTTCTAAAGTCTGGCTTTTATTTAGTGAATATAAAGAAAACAGAGAAGTCTGTCATCGTGCAGGTTGAGCTGTCACCATTTTTTTTTCTGCCAGTGCTATGCCCAAAAAAAATAGTGAGTCACCACAAAGTCAGAAGGTATGCAGATTTCTGCATAATTTGATGACCACTACCACAAAGAAAATTAAATCCAGCTACAACAAAGGATACGGAAGACTGGGGGGAATTAGGTGATCTCAGAGGGTGTCCCCCCCAGTTATTGTTCACTTTCACACAGGGACAGTATGACACAGTACATGTAAACCTCATATAATAGCTTAGAGCATCTCAGCATTATTAACACATTCTTGCATATAAACATACTCTTTGCCCCACATTTAGATTGTTGGGCCTTGGCCATCCTACTCAAGGTGAGGCAGCCATCTGAGAGCGAGAGGGAAAAGATGGCAGAAAAGAACAGGACAAAATTCAAATTAAAGAAGAGCTTAGACAAAAGTTACATATAAACTCAAGCGGGGTGAAAGGATTGGAAAAGGAAAAGAGCAGTCTTAAAAACACTTCATTAATACTTCACTGACTATCAGCCAAAATAGAAGGGCTGCTGCTGGTTTTACCTTTTAAGTCTGTGTGGATTTGCTACTTTTATTTTCTTGTTTTTAGACTCTTGGACAAAAGAAGATATCTAATGACATTACGAGTCTTTCAGATAATGATGGCGATACAGAATATAATCACTAGTTGCAGTCCTAAGAAGCGTTACTGACTACTGAATGCTGAATGAGAAAGTTGTCTTTGAACTGCTTTGAATGTCAGCACTGCTATTCAACGGGACCCCGAGGCCATGAGCATGTGGCATACTCCCTTTGTGCCTAAAAAGTATAATTTGGGTTTCCCTATCTGTTTTCATCAGGAACGAGGGAGGCTGCATTTGTCTACGCCCTGTCCGCGGCAACCATCAGTCACACCATAGCGCGGGCGTGCACCACTGGAGATTTGCGGCTATGCTCGTGTGGTCCCACCCCTGCGGAGATCCCAGAGCCTGGTTATCGCTGGGGTGGCTGTGCTGACAACCTGCACTACGGTTTGATGATGGGCTCCAAATTCTCTGACGCTCCCATGAAGATGAAGCGTGCGGGCTCCCATGCCAACAAACTGATGCACCTACACAACAGTGAAGTTGGGAGACAGGTACAAAGTACAGCAGATGAAAGATGAAAAATGCAAAGATATATAGTAGGTTAACCTCCATGACCTTGGTCTTCATGTCTAGGTGCTGAAAGAGTCAGTGGTGATGAAGTGTAAATGCCATGGTGTGTCTGGATCCTGCTCTATAAGGACCTGCTGGAGAGGCCTTCAAGACCTGAAGGAGATCGCTATGGACCTTAAGACCAAGTACCTTTCTGCCACCAAAGTAGTTCACCGGCCCATGGGGACACGTAAGCACCTGGTACCCAAAGACATTGACATCAGGCCGGTGAGGGACAATGAGCTGGTCTACCTGCAGAGCTCTCCGGACTTCTGCACCAAGAATGAAAAACTGGGCTCTGTTGGCACACAGGGCAGGTAAGACAGCCAGGACGCAGCAGTCTTTCACTGGTTGTGTGTGTGACAAAGAATGGGATTAGTATTACGCCACGCAGCCGACAAAAAGGAAATGATCGGCCTCGAATGTCCACTCTTCCAGGATGTTGACTCAAGCGAAGTGCTGTCCTGCTTGGTGGCACCGTTTGGTTTACAGGCTGACTGATAAAAAGCGATGGCCCTGGAGAGGGCCTCATCTGTCGTTTGTTTGAGCATGTGCCACTGAAAACGCCACTGTGACTGCGGTCCTTGTCCTGCTATCTAAAACAATTACTAATGTGGTTATTCTTAGGACTAAGTGCACTTAAGCTGATATTGATTTGAGAGGGCCACACAAACAGGGAAATAGTCCATTGTCCCACACAGATAAAGATTTGCTTTCAGTGTTTTGAGAAAGTTAGATGAAGAGCTATGGCTAACAGATAGCAGAGGAGTAAGGCACAAATAAGCAGCACTATCTTGTGAGTTTATTGAGTTTCTCAAATTTAGATTAGTGTGTTGTTTGACATAGATTATATCTCAGGCTTTAATTTTTTGTTCTGAATTGCATGACACAGGAGGCAAATTTTAAAGACAACAGGAGGGATTTCAGACGTTTCTGTTATTATAAGAACTAAACTGGATCTCATAAAATCTTATTTAAAATACTCCACTGATCAACTGATCACCAGTTTGCTTGTTCTTCCAGACCAGAGTCCTTTTAGAAGCAATGTTGAACTGAGCTTAAAACTGCACATAAGTAATCAACAGTAACATTTTGAAAATCCTCTTAAAAAGACTGCTGATTTATTTCTTAAGGTTTTATACAGTTTTTAAAGCCATGAAAGTGATACGAATTTGCTGCTGTGCAATCCTCCCACAGATTTCAGGCTTTTATAGTGTCTCTGACCAGACACACACGCTATTTTACATGTAGTTTTACGCCATCCATGTGCTTCATCAGTACCAGAATTCAGTCGTGGCTGTGTAAACCACGGAGGTTAAAAAAAGACAACTGAACAGCACGTATTGTTGTTCGCTACAAATGTCATACATGTGACTGTCAAGTCATGTGTCCTTCAGCCTGATGCCACTATAAAGATAAGCAGAAGACGTGCTTCATGTCAAGGACACTCACTGATCTCAGTGCATCCTTTGCGGGCTGATAAATGCGGTAGCCACGCAGTCTGCAACATTAGCGCTCCTCCTAAATCACGAGGCTGCCGCTTTGCTGTCAGCATTATGTGAATGTTTGACGACGTTAGTTGTTAAGTATTCCTGCGTGGTTGTTAATAATTTCTATGAGTGTCATGCTGGAATTCAACTGAAGGATCCTCTGTCTGCTCATGTCATGATGTGTGGTCAGAGTGCCCAGAGTTTGTTCCTTTCTGTTGGTTACCTGAATTTAGCCATTTTTATAGCAGACTTGAACTGGGTCCCATTGTTAACTACATGGAAGTTGACTGGTAATTATATAGACCACTCCAAATGCTTTGGACTAGGGTGACCAGATCTCAACAAACCAAATGTGGGACAAAGAGTGTGTTTGTGTGGGACAATGTGGGACACGTTACAAATTCTGAGAGGCATTTAGCACATGAAGGACCTAGACTCAGGAGATAGAGCGGGTTGTCTTCCAACAAGAGGGTCGGCAGTTCGATCCCTGGCTTCCCAAGTCTGCATGCTGAAGCGCCCTTGGGCAAGACTCTGAACCCCAAATTGCTCCTGATGCATCCATTGGCGTGTGAATGTGTGTGTGATAGTTAAATTGCGCTTAAAAGGCATAGAATGAATGGGTGAACGAGGCTTGTAGTAAATAGCGCTTTGAGTGTTCAGTTAGAGTAGGAAAGCGCTATATAAGTACCAGTCCATTTATTTGAATACGACCTTCCCAGCTGTCTTGGATCTACTTTTTTATCCCATGTGACCATTAAAACTAAGGTTATTTTAGTATATGTTTTGTCTAATAATCATTGGGGTTTCAGCAGGGAAGCCTCTAGTAACATCTTTTTGAGATACAAGTTTCTCGTGACTGACAAAAACAAGACAAGATCCCTCTGAGAATCCCCTACCACCCAGTTTTGTTTTTTTTTTTACCGCAGGTGCATTTCATTTTATTCAAAGTAGTTTTCCTCATTTTCTGTGAAAATCTGCAGAGCTTGTGACTTTGTGGTGGCCTGCGAATTGTGTAGCGCAGGCAGCACAAGGCGATGACGGCGTTTCTTCACAGACAGTCAATTAAAACAAGATTTTTGACTTTTGAAAACTAGAGTCAGTCAAAATGTGGGACAGGGGGACAAGGGATAAAAATGCTGTGCGGTCCCACATATAGAAAACATCTGGTCACTCTGCTTTGGACTACAAGCCACATCTAACTACACATCCATGCAGTGCTTTATTCTGCACGCTTTAAACCCTTTATCTGCCTCACATCCATGGCCAATTTAGACTCACCACCCTAACCTAACAAGCATGCCTTTGGACTGTCAGTGTGGCGCGAGATCAGCTCTCACCTTACAGCAGCATTGCTTTGTCAGTTTTTCTGCCTGTTGAGAGAATCTGGGACAGGGAAAGTAAATTTTAACAGCACTCTCCAATGGATAAGGTGTGATCACTGGTGCAAAAGCGAGCCGCATCCCTGGGAAGAGGCCGCGTTTTAGTCTCAAATTACATTACAGTGCACGTCTCCTTAGACCAGCAGATGTGAACCACAGAACGCTCCACTTACAGCACAGAAGATCTTGACAAAACATAACCGTGTGGGGGTTTCCGTCTATTTGCCAGCTCCCACCGATGTAATAAAGCTGTCATACGTTCTTAATGACTCTTGTCCCTCCTTCTCCTCCTCCTCCTGAACTCACCACAGCCATTAGCTCAGTAGCTCTCTCACCCTGCTGGTCATTAACACTTTGCCATCATAAAACGCAGCAATTATGTGGAGAGGGCAAGATAAAGAGAGGCAGGGTAGGCCTACGTATTCAACATGATTTATGGTGGGGGGCTATTCTCCGCCGCCCCGGGCTTCTGAAATGAGAGGCTTCAAAGCATCCACTGCCCAAAGACAAGGAAGCACAAAGAAAGTGGAAGAAAAAAAATGTTTGGGAGAAGGAGTGCACAAAGGTTAAAGCACACTGTTCGGTCAAACCATTTTAGAGGACCTTTGTTGACTCTTGACAGGCTGCGAGATTGCACGAAATGTTTTAGAATGAAGCTGTAAACCTAATTGTCTTGAGAAGGATCTGGAAACATGTCAGTTTCCATGGCTGGTTTCTCAGTCCAAAACTTGCCTCCTTTTTCCTTGTCTTGATTAGAAAAACTAGTTTCTGCAACAAAATGAAATCAAAGTCTAATTTTGTGTTTTTGTGTTTGTCAGACATTGCAACAAAACCTCATTGGGCAGCGACAGCTGTGACCTGATGTGCTGCGGCCGTGGCTACAACCCGTACACGGAGAAGCTGGTGGAGCGCTGCCACTGCAAGTACCACTGGTGCTGCTACGTAACCTGCAAGAAGTGCGAGCGGAGCGTGGAGAGATACGTCTGCAAATGAGTCCGAAAAACCTGCCAGCCCCATCCGCACCTAGCCAAAGCGCTACTAAACCGAGAAGGCTTACTTCTGTCTTAAGCTTTATCATGCGTGTCTCAACGAGAAATGGTCCACTCTTGTCTCAGTACCATTTTCCCACCAAATCTCTCATCTGCCAGCTGGGCTTCTGAGCTTTTTTACTTCACAAACCTGGAGTGCGAAGACAGTGCCAGTCGGTTCATGTGACGACCACCGTCCTCCTGGGTAATTCCTTTTTCTTGTTAATGATTATAATTCCCCCCCAAACAGGGATGCTGGGTCTAAGTCTGTTTTATTATATCTCTAATAAAAAGAAATGATATTGGATTTTATGCTGGAGGAGAGGACACTGTCGTCTCCCCTGATTAGACAAAGACTCATGTTTGGCTTCATTCCGTGGAAATCGAAGGCTTCTCATGGATCCATGCTCTTTTTTTTTTAGGTACTACTTAAGCTTTTTTCCTCTTCAGCAATGGACAATAGAGGAAAAAGGAACATAAAGGGAACTTAAGTACTTTTCGTTCATGGAACATATTTGTGGTTGATGTTTTGGACTCTCAACATGTGTCCTGTGTGGCTCGTGGCGCGGCTGCATCCCTGTGGATTGAGAGAAGACATTTAAGGACTTTTGTGAAATGCTGCATTATCTCCTCTTTGTCTGACATGCAGGCAATTCAAAAATATATTCTATTTTTCAGAGCATATGAGCTGAACTCATGGATTTTTGTAAACCACTTTTGTGTGGATGTATATACTATTATTTTGTATACTGAAATAAAGAAAGAAGTATTTATAAAATAATTAAATGATCTTCACCATCATCTTTACTTGGACATGTTCTTCTGTGAGCTGCACCTTTGATGGCGTCTTTTCTGACTTATTTTACAGAATTTTGGCAAAGACAGATGCGCATCCCCGAGATGAATTAGTTTGAAACTAAGCAACATTAGGTGCAATTCACTTCAAATCCAAGGGTTATAAAATACCAGTTAAGCACAACATATAGGTCACCATGATTGTAAATCAGCTCAGCAGTCAGTAATGAGTTGCAGGGTTCAACCTGACAGCCTGTTGGGATCGCTCTCTGAATTACCCGTACCCTGGGAAACTGTTTGTTTGGACATTCCACCTCCTCACAAAAGGCCATTGCAAAAGGATTTTTGTCACTCCTACCACGGCTTCAGTACTCAAACACTCATCTGTCTGAGGCCCAGACCTCCAACAGACAAACACGACGTTTAAAAAAAGGCTAAACCAATTTGGTTTGAACATATAGCTAGGCTGCTGCCCTGTTAGAGGAAACAGAGTCAGAGTCTCTGACCAGCCTTGTGTTGGTTAAAGTGGTTCTCATGATTTTACACTGACAGAAATAGCTGTGGAAGATGTTGAGCCCATGCTGGGAGCTCACATGATTCATCGCAGCACCAAGCAGCACACTCACTGGCACTAACACTACTTGACCCCAGCCTGTGGAAGCACGCAGAAACGACCAAAACAGCCCTGCATACTCTGGAAAACCGAGACTGGGGAGGAATGTTATCACCAGTCATTTTGATTTTAGCCGTCCTTTTATGATGGTGGACTTGTTTCAGAGCTGTCCTCTTAGTTTAGTTTCATTTTTGGCTACAAACATAGGTTAAGAAGAGTTGATTAGCCACTTCTATTTCAGGTAATGAGGAGAAATGTGACTCCAGATCTGAAGCCAAGAGTCTGGATACACAAACCTCTTTAGTGTTCCAACAGAGAGCCAAATATGATAAACTATGAAGTCTAAGAAGTCTCACACATATAAGCATTTGATCAGTGGATGCTCTGTTCGACAGCAACAATCTAAAATCAGCAGCAGACAGAAAGGACAGACTGTTACTGCGGGCTTTTGGTTTGGGGGGCAGGGAGGATGTGCTGTGTGCAGGTGAATGGGGGTCTGCTCTGTCTGCACACAGGCCTGTCTGTCGACAGCCCCAAGGACTCTTCAGTCACTGGCATTCCTCAGCCTGGCATTTAGAAAGAATAGGTTATGAGGTCCACCCTCTGCTGTCTGTCATTGAGTTCACCGCTTCAGAAATGTGAAGCTTCACCTGCTGAGTGAGGACTTGTCCTCAAACCACAGAAGAGGCAGCTCAGTGGAGGAAAAAGTGCTTCAGTGGACAGTGAGGTCCTTGAGCAAGTGAGGCTTCAAGGATGGTACTTATCTGCAGAAATGATCCATGTTTAATGCGCTTTTGTAAAAGTAGCAACAATGAGGAACTCAGCTGAACTCCACTCGGGCTTGTGTAAATGTCTGAATGAAGTTGAGAAATTCTCCTGGATTTTGTCACACATAAAAACCATGCAAAACAATCACAAATAAAACCAAAGCATGACATTACAGTGTATGCATCACATTTCTAAAGATTAGACAGGCCTTAAGTCTGACCTGCTTTAGTGTAGAAAGGCTGGAGCCAGCAGCCAACTGACCCCGTGAGTAACCATTGTTATCATTAAGCCGTGCAACTATTCAGCTGACCTTCGACTAACCCCGCTGAAATATCTCACTTCGACACGTTAAAGAAAAAGTACTTTGGACCTGAACGTGATACCACAATGTCTACCCGTTTTTATCAGTTTTCTTCACATTATTCAATTGTTCAATCTGTCTGCATAAAGATGTGGCAGAGCAGGAGAGTGAACATGTGAGTAAACTGGACATGAATGGACTGCTTTTTGGCCAGGAAGAGAAAACAGCTTTAGAGCAGCCCTCATCCGGCCTGTTAAGGACTTTTGTGTCCAAAACGAAGCCAAAGATAAAACGGAACTAATCGCTGCGGCAGTTTATGTTTCTTTTCTTTTCTTTCTTTTTGTCACTGTCAGAGTACCCAAGTATGTCTCCATGGTTGGCGTGACCCCTCGCTCTGTGGGAATTGCCTGGTAATGGAGAAGGAAAAGAGGACTTTAACAGTGAGCAGTGAAAATATCAGGGGTTAATGTCAGTCCGGACAATATAATGCCAATTGCCTTTGTGCAGCCTACAGTCCAGATAACTGGCTGTGAATGAGGGAGACAAAGAATTTGGCTGGGGTGGTAAAGGCTTTCAGATGTACTGACCCGTACTGTAAATGGACTTTTGTGGATCCCACCCCCACCCTCAGCCTCCAGCCTTTAAATAGGAACCCAGCAGTATGTGCTGCTAAAGGCCATTTTTTGTTTCTGTGTGTGTGTTTCTGTGTGTGTGTGTGTCCTCAGGCATGTTGCTGGGAGATAGCAGATCATGCAAAGCATGTACCTTTCTAGATAAAGACAAACCAGGCCAGAGCTGAGAAACAGACAGCGACAGCAGCAGGACTCTATGGTACTTAGATGAATGCAGAAACTAATTTGTCCGAAGAACTGTAAATGAATGCAAGTTAAAGATTTTAGATTTTATTGTAGAAATAAGATAAAATGTTTAGTGCTTTGATTCTGTATTATGCACCCACTTTATGCATAAAACTGAGTTCAGATCCATATGCCATTTTGCTTTGGTTTTCTTAATTTTCTTTTGTGAATGTTTGGACACGTCATAGGTCGTTACTGACAGGAAAAAAACCAAACTGCTTTGCACTTTTAAAACTCTTTTGCTATTTAAGATTTTTTATTTTTATACTGACAGCCAATGAAAACAATAAACCTTAATTTAAAAAAAAGTTTAAATGCATTTTGTGATGTACAGTGCCTTCAGTTGCATTCTTTAAGTCTAGACACAGTACTCTGAGTACTCAACCAGCGGATTTCATGCTTCTGTGATTTTGTGTTTATCACAAGTCAAAATTATGCAGTTGTTCAGATTTGTTATTGGGTTAGAATTAAGGCTTGGTTAACAAATTAATATTAAAGACAGTGTAAAGCTGCAATTTGTAACTTCTGCTGCACCTAACATGTGATGCACATTACCCTGCACTTAGCATGAATAAGGGTGGTGCATCCCAGAGAGCTGTAGCTTTGGTTGAAATGAGTCGACAAGTGCCAGATTAGTCCAGCACCGCCAGGCCACAGCCTCTGTGGATGATAGGCAACGTCCCGGAAGGGCCCGTGTCGCAACTTTGCATCAGGATTGGCAGGCCCTGGTTGACACACCCAGCCCTGAAGTACGAGAACAGTGCTATTACAACCGATCCGGTGTTAACATTTTTATTTTCGTTCAGCCCTGAGTAAAAAAGTTGAGCTGTCTCTGTAATAGTCAGTTTTCAAAGCAGAGGATGTATATTAGAATATATTCAAGTCTTCAAGGTTTTCATTGACTGTCAGTATATTTTTGTTTAACCTTCACTAAAGGAGGAAAATAGGGTTTAAGCTTTGAAATCTCCTTTCTGTGTCCTGACAAACCACAAACACACACAATCAATACACAAAGTTTGTAAACACAAATAATATGGTTAAAAATAAAAGTAAAACAAATCCAAAACTAACAAAATTGATCAGCTACCTGTAAATATTTATTATTTATTTACCTTCTTCTTAATTTGTTTGTTTTTATTTTTGTTTTACTTGTCTGTTATTCTGAGTAAGGCAACCCCCGTGAAAGCAGAGATTTAAAAAAATATAGTATGTCACCATAAGACTGAAATATTACAGTTTATTGACATTTCTTTTAAAACTTTCTTTGTCTTTAAAACACTGCAGCTGCTCTAGTTTTCCTAACTCTGTGGATTTATTCGGACAGAAGCATTATTTTTGTATTGTGGATTGCAGTGAGTCACAAAACTCAACACAGTATATGTATAACTCAACTTATCCCAACAGGTAGCTGAAGAGCTTTCTATTTTAGCTCAAAATCCAAATTAAAATGCCTTTTTTCTACTGTTACTTAAATGTTTTTTTAAGTTGCACACCTTCCATAAAAGCAGAACCACATTACTGTACATAAATCAGACAGTATGCCACAATGTATAGTAAATTTGCCGTAATCTTCAGACTAAACAGGATTTACAAAACCCTGAAAGAGGTAAAACTTGCTTCTACAATCTCAACATAAAGATAATAAATCAGTGCCCATCTGGGTGGTGGAAGTTCAGTATAAGCTACCAGAGATAGGATAGACGATAGAAGCTGTGGAGAGGGAAAGCGCGACACTGAATTAATATGAATAAAAGAAACAGCAGAGCTAAGTATGCTGGGAAAAGTAAACACTGGTCCGTTTAATCACAGTAAATCTGTCCGGGGGGCCGAGAGAGTAGGCTGTGCCCTCAGTCGAGGAGTCAACAAACCCCAAGAAAGAAACAGCTAACATTACTGAGAGGGGTTAAAGAGGGGAGCGGTGCAGCTTTATTCACATGAAGATCAGTGAAACACCGCCGTGTTTACCCAGTGTCTGGCTGAGTTAAACTATGTAAACTTTCAGCATATGATTCAAGGAGAGGATTCAGGGTCACAAACGTAAAGATGACTTCAATCGCACTCATTGAGGGGTTTTTGCCTGATAAGTGTGTGTGTGTGTCCTGTGAAGCTGGCTGTATCTGGAGAATACGGTTGAGGCTATTTCAGCCACCGCTGACATAAAACCTCCCACCGTTTCAGGCCAGATTGAAAGACCTAGTAATGAAAAACATTCACAGCCAGCAGCATTAAGATCAGCTGAGATGATCTGATAAGCGGGGCTGCCCCCACACCGACCACAGATAAGTTAAGGTATCAGGCAAATTGCCTTTTGCAAGGCATTACATTGCCCTGCATGAAGGATTTGTCTCTGGTAATATCCTAATCTAACAGGCAGCTGTCACACTGAGTTGACTCGTGTCATGTAAGTAAATCAAAGGAATCAAGGAACAAAGGTGATGTTATGCAAGAATTAGTCCTATCAACTTTTTATTATTACCTTTTCATCTGCCAGTTGATGCCAAGGAAAAAGCGAGGCCGACTTGATTTTTTTTATTTTTGGATGGGTTTTCCACATTGGCAGTCTTTTTGTGTCTCAGCTTTCATACTTCTGTGAACGGCGACAGAGACAAAAACTGAAAACAGGATGTACCCTGCCTCACTCCCAAATTTCAGCTGAAATAGGCTCCAGCCCCCCCCCTGAAACCCTGGTTTGATAATCAGTTAAAAAATTTGGATGGATGGATTAGAAACATTTGGAATAAACTAAGTGTCCCACTCAGTGCTGATTTGTGGATCTTCATCTGAGGCGCAGCACAGCTTGTGCATTTCTTTGTTTCGGTGTCCGGTTTTATAAAATAAATGCACAAGTGGATATTGTTGGGAAAGGTCTTTGTTTGTCATATATACTGATATATTGAAAACAGATGTGGGTGCTGTTTATTTCTAGCAAATATTCCACTCATTGTGACTGTGGCCCAAAGGTTGAATGTGAAAATCATTCTTCTTTGAGGTTTTTATTTTGCGTCAGTAAATTGAGGAGGCTGCTGATCACCTTTCAGCTTTTGCCGGAGTGTTTTGTTGACCCAGACGACTCAGGCTGAACAAAGTTGCACGTTCGTTTCCTTTAGCAGCTACAGTCGCTGAGTGGTTGAGCCACACTCACAGCCTGGCCTTGAAGTAGATAAACCATGCGAGCTCAGGGCACGGCTCAGATCCACCTCCCCGATCTGGTTATATGCCGCTGTTCTCCCAAGTTGTTCAAATAAATGGCCGAGGCATAAAATCCAGACATTTCTTCTCTTGCTGCAACTCAAGCACATCGCAGTAAATCAATCTTTTGCCCTCACAAATCTTTCGGCTTGAGCTCTCCTTTAGAGGAACGATTTTTTATTAGAAGAAAAACCAATAGATGTGTTGAGGGAATCAACTTTATATACACGCATATTTATTTCAGCCTCTGCTTCATTTGTAACACAAGGGTCATTTTGAGTGGTAGCCAGATTACCCGCTCGCTTTAATTGCTTCCATATTTCCCAGGCTGAATGAGGTAAGACCATTTATTTGGCAAAAGACTCAGTGGGAAGGGCAGCCAGCAAAGCCATTATGTGTGATTAGCACTGTTTGCAGCACTGACTTGATTTGTGAGTTGTCTGATTGGTGACACGCATTGTGGGAAAAGAGCAAAAAATTTTTCAGCTAGAAAATAACAAACAGGAAGCTATGTGCCACCATCAATTATTAATAAACTGCTACTGAAAAATAACTTCATGGCCACAGACATATTTCAGCTGTTTTTTTTCTAGTTTTTATTCTATTTCAAATAATCATTCTTTTCCACCATATAATTACATTCCAGGAAGAAAACAGTGAGACTTTTAAATCTTGCAATGCTTTGGAGAGTGTTACAAGAATTAATTTTTACATTTAGATTTTAAATTTAGTTGAGAAACATGCTTCACTTCAACTAGATGTGACACCCTTCGTCCCCTAAAGACAATTCATGTCTCGGAGACCAGGGCCAGTGCCTTTGTGGGATAACACCACTGGGAACCCGTTATGAATGCTTCCCTGTTCTCTGCCTTCATGATTACTGTACATTATTCTCAGCGCAATAAAAGATGGAAAACAACATGGACTTAGGCTTTGTTCCCTACTTGGTAGGTCTAAATTTGCTTAAGTACTGCTCTACAATCAGTGGTTCATGAGATAAAGTATGCCGTTGTAATTCAGGCCAAAAACTCTGGGTCAAATCCGGATCAGATCCAGGTGAACTACAGAAGCAAGCTGATGGACTGAAGCAGACTGATTTTCCCTCATGATTTATGTACATTACTTTTAGTGCATTAGAAGAGGGAAAAAGAAAGTGAAATCTGGGGGGTGATTCAGATTTTCTTCCGGAACAGACCCAGCTTCATTGTATTTCTATGTATTTGTGTTATGCATATTAAATATTTAAATTTAATTTTAACATATTTTTACCCTGTAAGACCCAGAACTACTATTCATACTTGGACCAGAAAAGCTGAAAATAAATCGCAACGTACTACCCCTCTGGTGGTATATACCTACCAAATTTGGGGAAGCTTCTGGAAATCTGTGATGTGTTATTGTGGTGGAGCAACCAGGTCAAAATAATGATATCTCCTGACATTTTTCTGGGAGAAAAATGTCAGGAGACATCACACTGTACGGTAAAGATCCTACAGTTTGAAAAAGAAAACCTCAACAATCAGATCCCTCATGAGCAAGCACTTGGCAACTGCGGGAAGGAAGAACTCCCTTTTAACAGGAAGAGACCTCCGTCAGAACCGGGCTCAGGGAGGGGCAGGCATCTGCCTCGACCTAAATTCTGATTTTTAAATCTAAAATCTTTTAAGTATTTAATTTTTTTTAAAATCTAGAAACAAAGTAGCCAAATGTAACTATTTTCATCTGCAGTAATTAATATTTGGCAGCATGACTCTTTGCTGGGATCTCACCTTCCCTTTCATGTGCATGCATGAAAAGCCAGAGGTGTAGAGAGCACCACCACAGGGCAGGGCAGGTATCACTGACAGCAGATATGGCACTGATCAAGTGGGAGTGGGTTGCGAGGCAGCTTGTAGATCCTCTAAACCAGCTAAACCAGCTTAAATAGTACGTCTGTATGATATTTACCTAAGGCATACTTAGAAGGGTATCAGCTGAACCATCAGCTGATCTGCCTGGACAGCAGAAGAGCAATTACTTTAAATTTACTCAAGTTGTTAAAACATATAAATAACTAGTAGGTTAAACTGCTCTCTGTATTTGTTAAAACATCGTCTTTGCCAAGTACGCAAAGATCTAAGAAGGAAACAAGTAGCAATGTCATAACTGACATATATATATGTGTGTGTGTGTGTGTGTGTGTATCTAGGCAGTATATATATATATATATATATATATATATATATATATATATATATATATATATATATATATATATATATTTGTGTATATATATATATTTA
>VUQH01027547.1:0-11956 GCA_015106775.1 Etroplus canarensis
TGTCATCAGGAAAACTGTGTGTGTGTGTGTGTGTGTGTGTGTGTGTGTGTGTGTGTGTCTGTGCATGTAATCCTCCATAATCCAACCCCCAGTGTCATGACTGTAATCACCTTCCTATCTCTACACATTTATGATTCAGCACATACACGCACACACCTACACATATACACACAGTGCAAGCAGGATTCAAATCTGTCACACAGGCCCTCAACCCTCATTACTGGATTGCATTACTTTACATTATTTGAGCCAACCTCTCTCCACATGTGATGTCATCAGAATATCCCCAGAAATGCAAGAAGGGAAATTGCTATATCAATAATTACTGGCTTATGTAGGCATTGCAAACAAATGCACTAATTTCAACATCACACAGTCACTAAGTCATCACAGGAAAAAATAACTGAGTTTACTCAGCCTGGTTTGGCACAGCACATCAATTCCCAAAATGTGGACTGTGGCCCCTGGTAGGCCCTTAAGAAAATGCATGTGAATAAAAATCCATTTACCTTCAGCTGCTTCCATATATTCTCCCCAAGAGGTTGCAAAAAGTTTTCAAAAAATTCAATTTTTAATTCAGTTTCACATTAGCCAAAATATCAGTGATTAAATATTTACATTTTAAAAAAGGGAGAACTAATAAAATGAAGTCATAGAACTGAAACCATAGCTTACTTTTCATTTGACTGGCTAATCCTTGTCAGATAAAGAGTTAATTATCAATAATAAAACCTGTGCATATACTGGAGTGTCCTCCATAATGTAGCAGTTTACAAATTTGTCTAACATGCAGCTGGGAGGAGACACAAGCCCAGCGTTGGGAGTCAGACACGAGTGTACTCCTAGTGCTAGTCCCACCTTTCTGGCGAGGGTTGCATCAAGAAGGCAAACTGGTGTGAAGCCTGTGCCAAATCACATATGTAGACTCATTAACAATGACAATGGCTTGGGAAAAACCAAAAAAGGGAGAAGCTGAAAGTACTTAAAAAACACAAATACTGCAATACAGCCCAAACTGCTGTATTATATCAATTGAAGAATGAAGTCTAAAATATAGGCCTACCTCAAAACATTGATAAAATTACAGGATTCCCTTCTAATGAGTCTTCTAAAAGGATCGCTGCCTTAATCAACATCTAATTTTTGATGTGCCTTTACAATACGATTTATCTTTGCATTTGATGTTTGAAGATCTTTTCCTATTGCATCAATGACCTTGAACCTTTGATAAAGGCAGGTGGGCTTTCATATAGCAAATAAGGATTGCCACAGCCACACTCACACAGCACTTAATAGGTAGAATAGGACAGATAGCGTGTCGGTTTCATCTGTGGCCATCAGAGACACTCTGATAATTAACAGCACCTCTCAGCTTTGATTCAAAGCAACACTGGGTTAAATGTGTCCCACCCCTCCAACACACTTTATGCTCCTGGCATATCAATCATTCATCTTAATAAGGTTTCAGGCTCCTGGGCTTTAGTTGCTCATTGCAATAAATATACAGTTTGAACCACTGAAAGGCAATTTGTCCCTGTTATTAGATTTATCACAAAAATAAACCATCAGGGTTAAAGTTAGGGCTGATGGACAAGACAAAATCTTTTGTAAGGACTGCTTACTTTCTTCTTCTTCCTCTTCCTCTTCTTCTTCTCCTTCTTCTTCTTCTATAGCTGTTCCTATTGGGGGTTACTACAGCTGATCATCTGCCGCCACCTCTTGCATTCTTTTCTGTCACTCCAACCCTCTTCATGTCCTACTTCTCTACATCCATGAACCTCTGTGGTCTTCCGCTTTTCCTCCTGCCTGGCAGTTCCATCTTCAATATTATTTGTCCAATGTATCCACCATTCCTCCTCTGCACATGTTCGAACCAGCTCAGTCTTGCCTCTCTGACTTTGTCTTCAAACCACTCAGCCTGAGCTGTCTCTCTGATGTACTCATTTTTATTCCTGTCCATCTTGGTCACTCCCAGCAAAAATCTCAACATCTTCATTTCTGCTACCTCCAGCTCTGCTTCCTGTCTTTTTGTCAGTGCCACCGTCTCCAAACCATACATCATAGCAGGTCTTGTAAACCTTCCCTTTCACTCTTGCTGCTATCCTTCTGTCATAAAGCACCCCTGACACTCGTCTCCACCTACTCCATCCTGCCTTCACTCTCTTCTTCACCTCTCTTGTGCACCCTCCCTTATCTGTTGCTGTGGATGGTTGATCCCAGGTGTTTTAACTCATCCACCTTTTCTACCTCTACTCCTTACATTGTCACATTCCACCTGCCTCACTCAGATTAACATATGTATTTTGTGTTGCTTCTACTGATTTTCATTCCTCTTCACACCAGTGCATACCTCCACCTCTCCAGGCTCTCTTCCACCTGCTCCTTACTCTCACTACAAATCACAATGTTGTCTGCAAACATCATAGTCCACAGAGACTCTTGCTTGACCTCATCTGTTAACAATGTCCTTATCTGTGTGTTTTAATTTTTTGTATGCCGTGTGTTGAGGTCAGTGGTTTCACAATAGATATTTTACTGAAGTTTGCAAAAAATCTGTGATGTTGCACATTTTCCATTTGTGAAATATGTATTAAAAAGTTATTGAAAAGTCTCATCTGCATATAGTAGTATTTTGACCATTAGGCCATTTAAGCCACATCCAGAAGTCCAATATGATTTATTACAGGGCAAACACACATAAAACATTCACATCTCAAAATCTAAAATTAGACTGGAATGCAGAAGGCTTACATCTTTTCCCGCATGAATTCTGGCTTTGCTTGATTTGACTCCCTGATATCACTTTATTTGTTTCCAGTTAATCATTATATCTTCATGTAAGCACAAAGCAACCATTAAATAACTACCCACATGTGTTTGTTGGTGGGTAAAGACAAACAAACCCCCCAGGCAGCATAGCAGCTGAAAGAAAACATAAGAGAAAGAGCACCTTGATTGTATTATGTGAAATCAAAATACAAAAACATTTTGATGCTTGTGAACATCTGAAGAAGACTACTCCTAACTGTCATGCATTACATTCATTTTACAAGGTATGTGTTATACAATACAATATACAGCCGAATACTCATCGGATCAGTAGCATTCACTATGCGTCAGTGACTTTTTATACTGTTTTTTGGTTTTTATTATTGTAGTGAGAGAAAAACTGACATCTTCATGGGTGAGAGTTGTTTTTGCTTAACATTATTAAATCCTGTGGATCCGAAGATGTTCATATTCTGACATATATTTGTAATATAAAGAAATGTCACTGCATGTCTTCTATCTGGGGGATTAAAAGTGCAAAATAGGTGGAAAGTTTTGGATACTGATGAACTTTACCTCTGAGTTTTGTCTGAACTCAGTGTTTTATGCATTAACAGGAATGTAAAACAAACCTAAAAGTCTTCATAATTTGTAATTTTCCACTACTAGAGTAAACAGTTAACAGTTTAGACTATCCTTGCTGATTTTTATTTGAAATGTTAAGAATTTGAGTTCAAAACTTAAAGTATGTAATGGGTTAAATGTAAATATATCTTGAAAGTCAGAGGTGGCAGAGGGAAACCAGAGGATGGCTGCAAAAGATAGAAACAGACTGGGTGGATCATATGACTAGAGAGCAGGTCAAGTGTTCATTTACTAGTGTAATCTCTGGGAAAAAGAGATTAGCACCGTGTGTGTGTGTGTGTGTGTGTGCGTGCGCGTGTGTGCCTAGGAAGTTGAAGGTGTGGGAGGTGTAGGTGTGTTTGCTCCAGATTGGCAGCCAGAGTATGACATAGGAAGGATGTGAACACAAAGGGAGGACACAATGTGTCTGAACTTCAAACACAAAATGGGCACACAACAATAATCAGCAATGTGTTGGTCTTTGTAAATGAACTTTTAAAAAAGTGCTTCAGCAAAAAAAAAAAAAAAAACAGTGGCAAAATAATGAATGTAAAAATGTGAGAATGTCAGACAGCACATTGTTGGTAATTGTGTCCACACATTTTTTCCAAATCCTGTAGTGTTTTTGTACTTTTTTCACATGCACTATCTGAGTGAGTGAGCATGGCAGAGTATGCACAGGTTTTCTATTATTATGGAAATTTCCAGATGGAGAGCAGCTCTTCCATGTGTTATAAACTCTCTCACTGGGACTTAGCTAGGCCTGCTTCAGCATCAATTTGACAACATAGATCCAAATTCCTCTTGCCATGCACTATTAATAAAAATTATTCATACAGCTGGCAAATATGCGAAAAGAGAGAAAAGAAACAGCGATATGTTGTCCTTATATTCTGAAACTGAATACACTGGTTAATTTAACTGTTAAATAAAAAAAACATTCTTATTATAGAATTTTTTTGTATAAAATTATCATTGGTTTTTTGGCTTTTGCTGAATAGTACTGAATATGTCAAGCCTCATGGCCTCTGAGAACTAATCTAATTGTTGATCATAGCCAAAGCGAGAAACTAGCTTTTGTTTAGAACTTTTCCTCTCTCTGCTCATGTTACAGTAGTGGGGTAACCCAAACTTTTGTGTAGCCTTTTAGCCCATTAGTTTGCAACTTTGTCTAAAACTAGAAAGAAAATGGGATTTTTCTACATCATTTCTCTATAACAATTCAGGGGTGGGGGGCTATGTGAAAAATTGAGTTCACATAGACATATACAATACAAAATTGGGCTGCTTCACTATTTACAGTATATGTTCATCATAAATCTGATGAATCAAATATTGGACTACATGTTAAGCTGATGTGTAAGCCAACATTTCTTCGTAACACACACCTCAAGGGACATTACATATGTATACAGTATGAACCACACAGTCATTTAACCACTAAGTGGGGTATGATGGAATCCCTATACTTCCCAGGGGGTAGAGAGGAAATAAGCAGAGAGGATCTAGCTGATGGGATGAGCATCATCATCAGAGAATTATCAACGTGTCTAGCTCAAACTTTTTTTTCCAAAGCACCTTTGAAACTGATTTGAGTGCATTAATTAGGGAGCTCAAATATCTGGGCAAGTATTAATGTAGCAATCCTAGAAGCCATCTTCTCATCAACATACTGCAGGCATGGTGCTCTGACAGCTGCAAGAAACATCAGGAATCTCTAGAGCCCATTTATGCAGTTAGGGTCCAAGAAATCCCAAAGCGAGCCTTTAGCCTGCAGCAGTAATTTTAATTCCTGATACTAACATTTTAAGCGGCAGTGGAAATTCCTATTTAATACCTGATTTAAAGAATTTAAGGTGCAATATTGATTGGTGCAATAATGATTCACCAGTGATTAGCTCTGACTGCTGCACCACTGAAAGGTAAATTGAATGAAGTTGATCTTCTTGTTACAGTGCAAGGAGGTGCTTGAAAACATCCATCCATCCATCCATCCATCCATCCATCCACCAAAACATTGTTAGAAACCAACCATGTCTGCCATGGTAACCTCTCTGCATTCTTGACAGCAGCCCCCTTAAGGGGAATATTGCATCCACCCAACTACACAACTGCTCTGAAACATAATACATGCCCAAGCCTTTGACCCAGCTTCTGAACACCTCAGAGCCCAATCCAATGGAACACGCTTGATCCCCAGAGGCACCAATTTGCAGCCAAAGGATGTTCTGTTAATGTCCTGGTGCTAGACACCATGGACACTCCTAGAATTGCCATAGCCATGCCTCAAAAGGTCAGTGCTGTTTTGGCAGCACAAGGGCAATCTAGAGGATATCAGGCATGGTGTGATTTGCTGGGAGGGGTTGGGGGGGGGACATGTGTCCCCTTCTGGTCTACATGTCCCTGCTAAATAATTTTAATCCCAGTGGAGATATGTAACCCCCACCCCACCCCCTCCTGATTTTCAGTGATTCATCTACAGCGTAAACAACAATCTAATGAGAAATTGGCTGTCAGTTTGTGGTCAGCGGTACTTGGTGACATTTCATGATGTCACCAAGTACCACTGTTCCAACCTGAAAACCGAATAGAAGAAAAGTTCAAAGGACTCAGTCAGAGCAGCAGATTTCACAGAAGCATCACCAAAAAATCCTAGAGACATTCTCACACACATGCTGATCATCTACATCAGAATTCCCTACAAAGGTGAGATTTGCAGCTTCTTATTCAACTTGTTAAATTGCAGTTAAGAGCGGGGGCTGCTGTGACATCCTGCAGTTAGAAACCCTTGCTATGAAGGGAGTCTCTGAAGAAATGTTAGGCGCACAGTTTGTTGGCTTTGCAACTGATGGTGCAGCTGCTGCGATGATATAGAGAGGAGCACCAGCCACAATCCTATGTAAAAAGATTGGTCTTAACCTATCTGTCATTCAATTAAAAGTTAGAACCCACAGTCTACGATTCTGTAAAACACAGTACAGAGCCGAGTCTTTTTCATTCTAAAACTCCAAAAATCTGGTGTTGATCTCAGTAAATCAAACAGAAGTTGCCTCCTTATTATCCGGAGATTTGCAGATAAGGGTGAAAGAAGTCATTACATTGCATATGACCCTAAAGAGGGAAAAAAGAAAAACTGTTGAGAAAGCAGATTGTTTTCTTATAAATTTGCTAGTGGAATATTTATTAATTCTTTTTAAAATGACTGCATTTTGTGCTGTTACATTTTTGACAATGTCTCATTTTAAATATTGAACTGACACACCTTGCTGAATGATGCAAAGAGAAGGGGGGATTTAATTGTGGCATATTAAATTAGCATTTTATCCTTTATACTGAACTTGTGGTGATAGGTTTGAATTCTGAACTCGCATAGTTGAAGTTCATAATCATCCTATAAATGTTACATTGACAGGAGTAAAAAAATAAATTTTCTAATAGGTTTCAGAGTATATGGGACCATGAAGAAAAAACATTCCCCCTCTGTTTTTTTTTTTTTTTTCTACCACAAATGCATCTTCATATTAGGGAGCTGTTGTGACTGATCAGATTAGAATAATGCTGAAGAAGTGTATAGTGCTGCAATACAGCCACCCATATGTGAAAGAGTAGTCTGAAGGGATGAGGCACTCATTGTTTCATTCTACTCTCAGTTGTCTAATTAGCATAATTTACAGTCATAGCTGTCTTGAGATGGAAATCCTATATAAATCAACTTAACGCAAATTGCCTAGCACCAAACAACAAATATAATAAGAGTGATAAACTATAAACTTAGCAGATGAGGTATTTTTTCACAAAGGTTGGTTTTATAGCACTGAACTAAAGAGAATATGGTCCTCACCTTCATCTAGTTAACATCCACTTTACTGAATTGCCTGCCTGTCTACACCTCTGATCTTCATATTGATCAGTTAGCAGTAAGGTAGGAATATTTTGGCTATCACGATTGGCTGAGTTTTTCACTTGTTGGCAATTTTTAATGGTCTGCCTCCTTGAGAAGCCAACTTGGTAGATTATTCCGGATTAATCTGTTTTGGTCATTTGGCTGAGGTTTTACGCCGGATGCCCTTCCTGACACAACTCTCCATGCTGAGAGGGGATTGTGCCCCCACCTACAATATTAAACTCATATGGCACAATTGCTAAAATTTTGTGAAGAGTTGAACGCGAACAGTGGCAAAAGTTGTCATCAGTTATGACTGGTAATTGAGCAAACTTTGTTGATGTTAGCCATTGTAGAAGAGTGCCTGACAATACCCAAAGAAAGTCTGAGTTGATACAAAAATAAATACAAAACTGGTCATATTAATTCATTCGCACACATACGCATAGTATTCAATATTTCCCTACAAGACTGAAGGCAAAAGATACTTTTGGCTTTTTTCCTCAAGGGTTGCCACATTCAATGAATCCTTAAATGTGATTTAGCACTAATTTTATGCCAAATGCCCTTCCTGATGGAAAACCACCATTTATCTGGGCTTGCGAATGGCAATAGGAGTACACTGGCTTGTGTCTCCTCCCAGTAACAAACCGGACCTTTTGCATATGAGGCAAATGTGTAAAATGCTACACACTACACATAGAGATCTTAGGTTCTTTTTCAATATATTTCTATTTTTTCAATTACTATATTTATATGTATCAGCTTGACGTTGAGTCAATGCACCGAAATTTCATCCCAAATGTGCACAAACTCGTGTATGTTCAGAATGGCAATAAAGCAACGTTCTACAATGGAAGACATGTACTATTTCCCCATTAGACCAAATTTACAAATTTGTCAAATGTTAATATAGCTTTTTGATAAAATATAAATGTATGTTTTAAAATCTTGTGCTCCTTTTAGGTTCCCTTTGTACCTCAACCCCCAACAAAGCCACAGTTGTAGCTGTGAACAGTGCAGCCAAAACAAACTGGGTTAATAGATGTGGGGATCCAGCAAGCTGCTTTGAAAGGATTCAAATATTCAGCTAATACTTTATTTCATTATTTCTCTTTTTTTGTGCTTATTTTGAATATCTTTTTAACTATCTTGTCATCCTCAGAGTTGTCCAAGGAACGTCTTAGCCAAAAGCTAACCACGAGCTCATGTAAGGTAAGCTAGCAGTGTGCTTCTACTTTTTCTTTTACAAACACCCCTCATCTTACACATTTTGCACCAGCTGATTTGATAGCATATGTTTCCCCATTTGTTCATTTAGCTGCTGCAGGATATCTTTCATCTGATTGTTTTGTTAAGGCCCCATGTCTTGTCTGGCTTGTCAGGGTTAATATTAAAATAAACCCAAAATGGGATTTTTTTTTAACTGCTAACCCTTTGTTAGAATTTATCATTATGTTTATGGCTTATGTGGAATGCCAGTATACATCAGGAACAATGTTGTGGATTCTGCAAGCCATATTAGAAGGGAGAAATGTGCCAGTTCTGTCTTATTGACTTTTGAGAACCAGCCTACATTTCAGCTGTTTGAGAACCAAACATTACTTTCTGAAAGTTGAGGACATTTATATGGGAAGGAAATCACAGCAGACATTCTCTGTAGGTTGTATATCTGCAATTTATTTACAGAAGACCTTTCCATAACTACTGGCATTAGTAGTTTCAACTTTGTGATACCACTTTGTGACAGGCACCAGTCATTTTTCAGTGGGACTGAGTCTGGATTAGGTACCAGCATGGGAACAAGCCAGTGTAAAACAGGTAAAAGATGTTTGCTCTATGATGCATGTCCTAACACCAGTTCCATGAGGACCATTTGTTTTCTTTGTAACACCTGAAACAGAAAGCATATCTAGTCCATAATAAAATGTCTGAGATATACTACATGGGCAGAAGTACTGGGCCACACCTTTTAATCAGTGAATTCAGGTGTTTCATTCAGTTCCATTCACATAGGTGTATAAAATCAAGCATATAGCCATACAGTCTGCCTTTGCAAACATTTGTGAAAGAATGGATTGTTCTAAAGGGCTCACTGAATTTGAGGGTAGGATGCAACTGTTGCAATCAGTCAGATGGTGAAATTTTTCCCTCCTAGATTTTCCCCTGTCAACCTTAAGTGTTATTACTGCAAAGTGGGAGCATTTAGGAACCATAGCGAGCTCCAAGCCTCCTCTGGTGTTAACATCAACACAAAACAGTGTACTGGTAGCTTCAGGGCATGGGTTTCCATAGCCGCTGAGAAGCTGTATGCAATCCTTACATCACTAAGCACAATGTCAAGTATTCTTTGGAGTGACACATCACGCCTATTTATCTGTTAGTTTAATGAATGAGCTTTGGTTTGGTGAATCGCAGGAGAATGTTACCTGCTTGACTGCACTGTGGCAAGTGTGCAGTTTGATGGAGGATAAATAATGCTATGGGTTTGTTTTTTCTGGGGTTGTCCTAGGCCCCTTAGTTCAAGTGAAGAGAATTTTTAATGGTGCAGCTTACCAAGACATTTCTATGTCTTGGTAACTTTGTGGGAGCAAATTGGGGAAGACCTCTTTGTGTTGCAGCTTCATGCAAGCTCCATAAAGGCATGGTTGAATTAGTTTGGTGTGGAAGAACTTGACTGGCTCACACAGAGGCCTGACCTCAACCCCATCCAACACCTTTGGCATTAACTAGAGCAGAGATTGTGAGCCAGGCCTTCTTGTCCAGCATCAGTGTCTGACCTCGCAAATGCTCTTCTGGATGAATGTCCAAAAAATCCCACAGTGACACTCCTAGATCTTGTTGAAAGCTTTGCATGTAGAGTGGAAGCTGTTACAGCTGCAAAGGGGGGACCAACTCCACGTTAATGCCTGTGAATTTACAATGGGATTTCATAAGTGCCCCTGTAGGTGTTAAGTGTAGGTAGCACACAACTTTTGTCTATATAGTGTGACTGCTAAGATGGTTACAAAATAGTGAGACTTGCCTTTAAGGAGTGAGTAATACTTAGATTACTGAGATCCAGGTCAAAGAAGCATTTCCACTGCTCTTTCTTGAAGTCATTATCAAATTAGTTAAATAATCAGGTATGTATGCGACCAATACCACTCCATCAGGCACAGCCATTCTGTCAACCACCAGCCCAACTGCTCCACTTTTTTTCCCAGCCCCTCATTCCTCAGTTATCCTTTTGGATAACTGAAAGAAGATCATGTGAGAGCTCTCAAATCCTCATGCTCATATATAGTTACCACAGCCAATCAAACTTCAACATACAAATCAAACTCACAATATGAATAAATTAGTGTGTCATGCTTAACCCCTGGGCTTATTATGAAACATATCACATGTCTGCCACATAAAATTATCATAATAAGGATTTTAACTGCGAGCATTGCAGCCTCATTTCTCAGTAGGTTCTTGATTTCACACATAAAGATTTGACAGCTTTAAAAGGAAATCGTTGCAGGCCAGACGTATCGGCAGAGATGACTGACATTGACATGGTAAGAGCGTTTCTAAATCGGCTTACCACTGTGCTGCTCAAATGTATAGCAATCAAAAACTCAGAGACACCCAGTCTGCTGCCACACCTTATTAAAGGAGACATTGACACCCTTACAAAAACATGTACAAAACTTTGTATGTTAATTCATTCACACACATACTCTAGCATTCAGTGTTTCCCCATTAGACTGAAGGTAGAAGATACTTTTGGCTGCATCTTTTTCCCCAAAAGGTTGCAACGATGCCCTTCCTGATGTAATTCTGCCATTTATCTGGGCTTGAGACTGGCACCAGAAGTACACTGGGTTGTCTTTCCTCCCAGTTCCAAACCAGGAACGTTTTGCTTCTAAGGTAAATGTGCAAACCACTACACAGTGGAGGGCATGTAATATTTCCTCATTAGATGAAATTAACCAAATGTCAAAATTAATATAGCTTTGTGAAAAAATTTGAATGTATACTTTAAAATCTTGCGCTTCTTTTCGGTTCCCTTTGCGCCTTAACCACAGCTGTAACTGTGGAGAATGCAGCCAAAACAAACTGGGTTATTTGATGTAGGGATCCAGCAAGCTGTTTTGTAAAGATTCCAGTACTCCACTAATACTTTATTAGTGTAGTGGTTTACACATTTACCTTAGAAACAAAAGGTCCCTGGTTCAATTCCAGGTGAGGACACAAGCCCCTCTCAATGTGGAGGGCTGCAGATTGGTTGGATTAATCTGCTGTGGCAACCCCTTGGGAAGAATACAAGAGAGCAGCTGAGGTTCTTTGTTTTATTATTACATTTTTTTTACTTATTTTGAATGTCTCTTTAACCATCTTGTGATCTTCAGATTTGTCAAGGGCCTCAACCCTCAAAGTTGGAATCACTGGTCATGAACTGAAGAAACAGTCACTAAAAGCAATGAAACAGAAGTAATTTAAATATAATTAGTACACCCTGTAGCGTAGTGGTCCCTGGTTCATGGGGACACAAGCCCCTCTCACCATGGAGGGTTGAGTCAAGAAGGGCATCTGGCGTAAAACCTCGGCCAAATTACCAATGCGGATTCATCTGCTGTGGCGACCCCTTGGGGAGAATACAAGGGAGCACCCAAAGGTACATTCAGTAAACCTTTTATTTTCCTTTCCAGC
>VUQH01027547.1:11976-24563 GCA_015106775.1 Etroplus canarensis
GAAGAGGAAGACCACAGAGAAGATTCATGGATGTAGTGAAGGAGGACATGCAGAGGGTTGGTGTGAGGGAAGAGGATGCAAGGGATAGGGTGAGATGGAGGCAGATGATCCGCTGTGGCGACCCTTAACGGGAACAGCCAGGAGGAGGAGGAGCAGAAGAAGAAGAAGAAGAAGAAGCAGAAGAAGAAGAAGCAGAAGAAGAAGAAGCAGAAGCAGAAGAAGCAGAAGCAGAAGCAGAAGAAGGAGAAGAAGAAGAAGAAGTAGTAGTAGTAGTAGTAGTAGTAGTAGATTTACTCGGAACTGACCAAAGAATTTACTTTGTGTTCTCCTGTAAAACCTTAAACCTTTACCATTTTATTTTCAGATTTAAGATTTCAGAGTTTTAGAATTAGAATTTTATTTTAGTTGGAGTTGACCATCAACTTTAATGTTCTCCTGTAAAACCTGAAACCTGCATAATTTTCTATGGTACATGTGTCTTGTTCAGCTTCTGACAGACATTAAATGATATTCAAGCCAAAATCTACCTCATGATAGTTTCACATCTCACTTAGGTATAAAAACTAAATTTAAAACTGACAGAAATTATTTGATTTATATCGGAACTTATACTGACAGATGAGAGAAATATTATCGCGATATGAATTTTTCCTCAAACAGTTCTAGTAGTAAGAGTAGGTGGAATAGAGCTTGGAGATGTGGAGATATGCACTGGACAGAAGAGGAATAAAAGTCAGTAGCAGCAAGACAAAATACGTGTGTGAATGAGAGGGAGGCAGGTGGAATGGTTAAGATGCAAAGAGTAGAGGTAATTCAATTACATTTAATTTATATAGCACCAATTCACAACCAAAGTCACCTCAAGGCACTTTACCCTACAGTATTAGAGAGAAAATCCCAACAATCAGATGATCCCCTTTGAGCAAGCACTTTGTGACTGTGGGAAGGTAGAACTCCCTTTTAACAGGAGGAGACCTCCGGCAGAACCAGGCTCAGGGAGGGGCAACCATCTGCCTCGACCGGTTGGGAGTGAGGGGAAAGAGAAGAGAGAAAGGGATGCACTGGACTATAGTCACTAGTGTCCTTAACTTCACATTCCTCTAAATAAAGTCGCCAATGACCAAAGTTTGTTATTCAGCCGGTGTGTTGCTGAGTGGGGAAAATAGATTTAAAATGTGAAGAGGCTGGTGGTGTACTGAGGGCTTCTGTTTCTGACTATGCTTCCTCCTCACAGTCACACAGCTGGCCTGGTTTCGGTGCTTGGGATCAGCTGGGGGACAGCTAACTGGGGCTAAGCTACCTTGGCCCATACAGTTTACAGAAGCCTGGCTAGCTGCTGGAACTATTTCAAGGGTGCAGAGTGTGGAGGGTTGTGTCAGGAAGGGCATCCGGCGTAAAACCTCGGCCAAATTACCAATGCGGATTCATCTGCTGTGGCGACCCCTTGGGGAGAATACAAGGGAGCACCCAAAGGTACATTCAGTAAACCTTTTATTTTCCTTTCCAGCACCTTGTAATCTTTCAGATTTATCTTAGGACGTCTTTCAAAGCCCCAAACCAGCTGAGAACCAGTACATGTAGCTCACAGGTCATATGCCAACACTGCATTTATAAGAGCAGAGAATCAGTACTGGCAGAGAGGGAAATATGGGAATTTATTGTTCCATTAAACATTTTGTGAACCTCTCAGATTAAGCTTGTGAGTTTTTGGAGGACCCCGAACCCCTGTTTGGAAAGCACCAGTCTATGAACTATACAGATTAAGGAAACTAAGGTACATTATACTGCAACATGATAAACTGCATGCAAATTAGAGCAGAAAGCCTCTATCACTAATGTAGAAGAATGAGTCTCTACCTACAGCTTGTGACAAAAATCAATGAGCATTACCAAATACGTGATACAGCAGTAACACTATGGATCTAAAACATCCATAATCCATAAGTAAATGAGTCATATTTAGGAAGCTTGCATACAGGTATGGAAGAATTGCACACACACATGCACGCACATCTAAAAAGCAGCTAACCGCCAAATCTCAGAGTGAAAATGCTAATACATCCTCTTACAGTACTTCCTGTAATAGTAACAACTCGATGCTCTGTTTCTGTCAGCAGCAGATAGGAGCTTTCTCTCAAGGAAACTCTTCACTGCACCCATTACTGTGTGTCTACTCTCTCACTTCCCATGGGCTTTTTATTGTAGTATTTAGCTATGCCGTGTCTATCTATTGCTCTGTATCCTTACTTCCCACTTATGTATGAACTATACATTTCTGACAGAAGACTGGATTAAGTGACAGAGCAGCAGTGTCAGGGAATATATGTGAGTCACAGACTTACCTGTGCCTTCTGCTTTGGTTGAACTCCTGCTGCTCCATCTCCTCCCAGCTGATTTCCTCCAAATCTTTTTCTCTGTCTTTTTCTGTTGTTTTCCTTTTCACCTGGTTTGCACCTGCTTCTCTCTCCTTGCAGCACCTGTAGGAGTATGCATTTAGACCAAGTCTCCGAGTGAGTGCAAGCTTGTGTGAGTTATTAGTACCTCTGTGTCTGTGAGTGTATTTGGCAGCTTTGGATGTCTGCACACTTCCCTGGAGGACTTCACAACGTGACAGCAAGTGTATGTGATCTCCCTGTTTTTCCAAAAAATCTCTCTTTCTAACTCAGCTTCTCCTCTCACTTCTCTCCTTCTCTTTTTCTGCATGTGTCACAGTCAGCGTATTCACGAGTGGTCATGAAGGTGAAGACAGGACATCAAAGTGGGACAAGAAAGGAAAGTGAGGGAAAAGGAGAGTGAAAGAAGACGAGAGGTGTGGGAGCCCCTAGATGAACAGCAAGCAAGTGTGTGTGTTTCCATGTGTGTGTTTGTGTGTGAGTGCATATGTGCATAAACCCACTGTGTTTAGCTCTCTGTCTATATCCCTCTGGCTTCCCGCTGTTTAGATGAGGAGAGGAGCAAAAGGGGAGGGGGGGGTGGAGTGATAAAATGCTTCTTCAGTGTAAGGGGCACAAATGCCGGTAACACTTCAGCTGAAGAGACGGTGACGCTTGCCCGCCGTCTTTTCCTTTCTCCCCCTCTCCGCCTCCTCGTTCTCTCTTTCCCTCTCCCTGTTCGGGGGTAAGAGACACAACAGATCCATGAGAAGTTAGAAAATCTCACAGACAGATAAGGTAGGGTCCTGTGCATGCCTCTGCATCTTTGAAGCAAAAGTTTTTGGTCCAGTTATCAGTCCCCTCGGAGATGATACTCCGCAGTAAGGGATCCCCCAGTGATGGTGAGTCTCCTCAGGTCCTGTGCGATCAGAAAGGGTGAGGAAAAGATCAAATTTGGGTTGCCTTGCCACCCCCCCTTGCCCTTTCTGCCATATGGATGAGAAGTGATCCAGATGTTGGTTGACGGTGGGAGCGTCTGGAACACGGAGAGAACAGCGGGGCAGATGGCAGGTCTGTGGGGTCGGACCGGCTGTGCACTAGCAGGTCCTCATCCTGTTGCACTGATTTTTTTTTCCCACCAGAGTTTCTCTCTCTCTCTCACCATTGTGCTATCGCTCATCTGCCTGTGCTGCCACACTAGTAATCCTGCTTTCCATTTCCTCTATAACTCCATCTTTTCTGTATCTCTCTCTCTATCTCCTCTCACTCCATCACAGGAGGGGCTGTCTGTGAGTCCTGATAATAATGGTGTGAGGATTTAGTCTGCCTCCCTTCCTCTCCTCCCTCTCGCTCACTTCAGAGCAACCCCTCCTCCTCTCCCAGCCCACTTTTGCTCCGGTTTTCTCAGTATTATTCACCTTCATCCCGTCACATACCCTGTCTTCTTTTCCCTAATCACCACAGTGTATAGCTCAGTCATTTCATTCCCTCTCTTTGCCTTTTTTCTTGCTTCCCTTCCACCATCAACAGGTCCAAGATGAATCCCTTCCTAGTTTTGTTTTTCTGGTCAGGGGTCCAGAGCCTCTGTCCATTATTGAATACTGTTTTACAAAGTCAATAAGCCAACAGACCATCATGCAAGCCAAGAGCCTGTAAGCAAACACCCAGGGCAAATATCAAAATGAACTGTGCTGAAATAAATACTCCAGTAAAGGGGCTGTAAATGTATTTTACACTTGTTCAAGTTAATTACTCAAATGGTGAAAGCAGTCATGATGTTTTCTTTAGCTTTGAGGAACATTAAGTATGTGAATTTGTGGAGCTCTGTGTTATTTTTACATGAAGTTGCATGAAGACCACAGAAATAAATGCACAGTCTGTGTATATTCAACCAATAGCCCAACTGTACAGACATTACCTTTTGCACGCTATCGACATATGGATGCAATGTGTGTGTGTGTGTGTGTGTGTGTGTGTGTGTGTGTGTGTGTGGAGCATTTTTGTAGCAGATCTCACTAGGAAATCCACTTCTGTCATTTTCTTCCAGTATCTCACCTTTTGTGTTCCCATCTCATTATGATCATGAAGTAAATTCACAAAACTGCAGAGTAAGGATTTTTTTTTTTAGTGGAAACATTTTTCTTAGCTTTCAAACCCACATTAATGAATGATGTTATCAGTTTGCATTTTGGGATATGTAGGATTTTATCATAATTTTCCTAAATACCTGGAGGAACTACAAAAATGTCAAATAATTTATGTGTAAAATTTTTTAAAGTAACAAAACTGTTTACAATTTTCAAAAGAAATGTTTTTGTCTGTTTTAAATCACTTTAAAATCTATGTATTTGAATTTAATCAGGTGTGCCAAATAATTAAAAAAGACTTTTAATAAACACATTTCCTTATTTGCCATGAAACTAAAAGTATAGTAAATGTCCTACAATTACAGAAACTCCTATAAGATGTAGGCAAATGTGCAAATAATTAAAAGGTTGAAAAAGCTGGAAAATTGACCCTCCAGAGAAAATTGCTTTGTTACATGTACATTTGAGTTTGTTACAAGCAGTTGTCCTATGAGTACTTGAAATACTGCCTTTCTGGCAAATTTTCCCTGTTTCCTTTCCTTTCACCTTCATTATAGGGTGACCAGATGTCCCTCTTTATGTGGGACCACACAGCAATGTTATCCATTGTCCTCCTGTCTTTACATATTGAGGCAATGTCCCACATTTTGATTGGCTCTGCAGGACATTCACTTTTCTGAAGTCTGGCTTTTACCTGATGCATGTGAAGACGGGAAGACTTTTTATTATAGTCAAGAGAAGGTTAGCCTGTCTAATGTTATGCCATGAAGGGAAAGTTACAAGTCACGTAAAACTCACAAGCTTTGTCCATTTTGGTGAATATGTTGAAAGCTACCACAAAAAAAATGAAGCAGCAGTAAATACTAAGACTTGGAATTTTTTTCTCACTTTTCTCATTTATTTTTCAGTTTCATTTGAGCCCAGTCACCTATAGTGTCACCCTAGGGTAGCGGTTAACATATATGACTTGGAAGCAAAAGTTTTCTGGTTCAATTCCAGGCGTGGACACAAGGTCCTCTCACCATGGAGGGTTGTGTCAGGAATGGTATCTGGTGCAAAACTTCTGCCAAGTTACCACTGTAGATCAATCTGCTGTGGTGACCCCTTTGAGGAGAATACAAGGGAGCAGCTGGAGGTGCCTTTACTTAAATCCAGTGAACTGATTGTCATGTTCAAGAAACCAGATGGAGATTACTTGAGCTTTCTACTATGTTGTATTATTCTGCTGGAAGCAGCGATCAGATCATGGACTGTAGTCACAAGGGGGCAGACACGATTAGCAACAATACTCAGTTTACACAAATTTTTGACCATAGTGTCTAAATGTTGCAGAAGAAATTGAGACTCATCAGACCAGGCACCATTTTTTTTAATGTTCTGTTGTCATCTTCAGTTTCCTGTTCTTGGCTGACAGGAGTGCCACCTGGTGTGGGCTTTTGCTGCTGTACCTCATCTTCTTCAGGGTTCAATGTGTTGTATGTTCAGAGATGGTCTTCTGTATACCTTAGTTGTAAAAAGTGTTCATTTTTCCTCTGATCTTTGGCATCAGCAAGGCATTTTCTTCCAGAGAACTGTGGCTCACTGGATATTTTCTCTTTTTTTGGACCATTTTCTGTAAACCCTAGAGATGATTTTGCCGAAAATCCCAGCAGATCAGCATTTTTAAAAAAAAATTTAGACAACTCAACTGGCACCAACAACCATGCCACGTTCAAAGTCACTGAAATCCGCTTTCTTTCCCATTATGATGGTTGAACTTCAGCGGGATCAAAGGGAGATTTACATCATCAAGCAACTGAACAGGCGTACCTAATGAAGTGGCCCATGCCAAAAGGCACTTTATTTTTATAATTTGGAGTGAAAAGAGAAAAACAGCTGTAGGTATTTGCCGCCCTGGGAATGAGGATGCATGGACTGACTATGACTTCAACCAATCACTCACAAGTATTTTTAGTTTCCCCTTAAAGCTTTCAGCATTTGCTTGTCTCTTTTGTTTTCATTTGTTTTCTATTTGTTGCATTGATTCACACCACCACATCTTTAACATGTTTCTGGTGAAAGTCAGTTTACTGATAAGGAAAATAATCTTTGGTTATTGTGGACCCACATTTACCTTGAAATATAAACATAAACACAAAATCCAGCAAAATCAAAGAGACACAACAAATGTGACAATGGACCTGGAAGTGCTACACCCATACAAATGTGTCTCTTAGTATTATCTGCAGCCTGTCTCATTCACAGATCAAAGAGCATGCTGCGAAGGCAATCATCTGCCTGCAATTAAACTGAAAAGCAAGAGAGAAGAAAAAAATCAATCCATCACAATTCTCACACCTTTCGTTCTGCAGAATGAAAACACTTTAAGTTATGTTGACTGGGATCATGTTGACATACATAAGTGTGTGTTTGTGTGCTGAGAGGAGAATGTATTGTGTAATGCTGAGTGCCAGAGAGAGAGGGAAAACAGACTGATTGCCTCTTACGTTTTTCCTCTCTCCGTAGCTTACTTCTGACATTATTTTAGCACAGGAAACAGTTTTACTATGTTCCCCTTCCCTCGCTCACTCGCATTGTGGGACAGGCATTTCATAGTTTTGCCAAGTGCTGTCTTTTGCAGTTTACCATCACTTCTAATAAAAACTGTTTTCTTCTTTTTCCTCACTAGGCAGTTCAGTCAGGTGACAAGCCTTTCAACTCCGCTCTATAAATACAGACAAGTGTTAAAATAGAGTGCTTCAGATGTGAGATGTGTGACTGAGGTGTTTGTATCTGTACGGGATGTCTGTAGCAGATACAGTGATAACTCTGGTAAACGGAAGCAGACAATAGCTGACAGATGTTTTAAAGGATAGTCTCTCTGTGAGCAGCTGGACAGTGTGTAAACCAGTCAGCCGGGAACATATGTTCTTTGGCCAGCAGCTTGATCAGACCCACAGATTAACTCAGATTGACTCAGCAAGTAACAAAATTGTTTACTGAGAAAAAAGCTTGCTGACAGACAGGCAAATAATTAATTCTACTACTGTGTGTGTTGTCACATAGGATTTATGTTATGTACTATGTACTGCGACTCCAGAAACAAATAGTGTGCTAATACAGTACTGGTTCTCTGGGATGTTCAAAAAAATTAAAAATATGAGCAATTTTAGCCAGAAACATTCGCAGCTCTAACATACCTATTAATGTAGTGTTGTCATACATACAGTCCAGGGGCCACAGCCAGCAGCAAAGGGCCCAATCCAGCCCACTGAGTGGCTTTGGACAATGTGAAAGTTGCAAAGAAAGAAGACATCAATTTTGGACTTTTAACTGTATTTTTGTCAGTTTTATTGACATTTCAAAAACCCAAAAATCTCAGATAAGTCAGTAAATATAGGTATTTTTTACTGTTAGAATCCCTTTACATATCAGAAAAGTTCCTGTTTTTTGACTATTTAACGTAGAATTTTCTGTCTTTTGCACCTAGTACACAGTAAAAACAAGCAGCACATTTTCTGCAAATTAACAAAAAGTTCAGGTAAGAAGCTTCTGTTTTGTAATTTTACACATTTATTTTTTAAAGTTTAAACCTAAGAGCTGTGTTTACAGGTTTGTTTGTTTTTTTTAATTTACTACAGCATTTCTTTATAAAGTATACAAACTGGGCATTGTAGTTTAAATTGAACTTCTATTTCTAAAGCCATCTCAGGAGTTAAAGGTGCTTCATTTATTTATTGTTATTTATTTAGACTCTTGTAAGACAAATAATTAGTTCTAAAAAGTTTTTTTTGTTTTTCCTCACAACGTAGTTTAAACCTAACTAAAATGTAAACATTTTATTGTCAAGTTTTTTTTCAACAGTGGTTTACAACAAAATTTACCAATAAGGTTGAGATATCAGATGGCCTTATGTAATATGATTCATACATAATAATAATACAAGCTCAATGGACATTTGACTAATCCGTGAATAGATTTTTAGAAAATGTACAAAAATTTAAAATTATGCCATAATGTAGATGCTATTACCTGCATTTGCAATGATGTAAAGCAAAACCCTGGGAAACAATTCCGAACCTTGGACAGCCCTTCTCCTAAAAGTCCTTATTATCCTCCAGGTATTGCCAAGTTTGGAGAATCAGTCTCCTCACTGGCAATTCTGTCATCATGCTGGAGGCCAAGCAGTTTTTAGAGTTAGTTGTGCAACTTGTTTTTCAATGACTCTCTTTTAAAAAAGCAGAATGGATATTTAGTTAATAGAGCCAAGCCTGTGAGTCATTTGAAGCATCAACTCAAGTTTTGCTGCTACATTTACAAATGACGCACTCTACTCTCTGCACTCAACACATTTTCACTGCACATGTGGACCACACTGACAGACCAAATAGGAGTGTATGTGGCTGTCCACACAGAGCATCGTGTGCACCCTCTGATAAATTTTATATCAAGTGGACCCTGGTGGATATTCACATATTCGTAAAATTCTGAAAGTATAACACTGGCTTAAGAAACAGTCTAACACATAATGGACTTTTCTCATTCTCAGCCAGCAGAGTGGGTCATCTGCTAGTCAGAAGGTTGGTGGTTTGATCCCAGGCTCCTCAAGTCTACATGCCAAAGTGTCTGCGGGTAAGATACTGAGCCCAAGCTGCCCATCGGAGTGTGAGTATGTGCATAATAAGAAAACTCTTAAAGACATAAAAGGATTCCAGCACTGTGTGAATGGATGAATGCTGATTGGAGTAAAAGTACGTTGCAGTCAGAGTAAATAAAGCACTTCAAAGTACTAGTCTATTTACCTGTTAACTCTCAAAGCTATTCCTTTCAAGTACTGCCAATCCTGAACAGAATCCGAGCAGCAAATTCCTGTGTGAAAATCATATGCTATGTTGGGGTTGTTACTGCAGCCAGACTATTAGATCTGTTGGCCAATTTTATCAACTAATATTGACCTCTTACTGATGTAAAGAGCTAAAATAATGATTTTTAGTGGCTTCTAAACAAAAGAGTATCAGCAATGTTTCTTTTTTCTAAAGAACTCGATGTTCTTTAGTTTTTCTTACATGGATGCCAGTTTGGTCCATAAAACATCAACACTCTGTTGGTTAAGGTTTTACAGTACATACTTCCTTGATCGCACTCATTAACAAATGATAACTAGATGTTGTAAGCAAAATTAAACCAGAACAACGTCCATGTGTATAGGAGAACAGCTGGTTGTGGTGGTTGACGGTGACTGGTATTAGGAGTCTGCAGCTAAAAATTTGTTGCTGCTGCTCCTTTCATGCCTGAAATTAAAATGGTAGATGCGGTTAAGTAGCTCATTTGGCAACACCCCTCATACTTGCAGAAAGATATTTTACAGCAATGAAAAATAAAAAACTAGAACATCAAATCATCCTATCAAAAACATGATGAGAATTGTAAGGTTTTCTCATGTTAAGTTGCTACAGAGTCAGCGAAATCAATATTTAGAGAATTACTAAATGATGGTTTTAAAATCTTCCTTTTTAAATATAACTCTAAAATATTGCATGTATTAAAAACCAGTATGAGTATGAACACTAGGCCTAAAAATCCAGTGTCTTTTGGTGTCTAGATGTCACTACCCACTCCAATTTTTTGCATCTTTATGAGACAGATAATCACCCCAATGCCAACATTCATATGGCCATAAGGACTTTGTCAGATTAATGTAAACATCAGTGCTTTTAAGCATTTGAACAAATGACTGATGCCATCTAAAATTTGCTGTTTTCACTCGGCTCTACCCCTGCCGATACTGGTTATTGCTCTCCAAGTTTATCTCTGCAGTCTGCTTAGCACTAATCAGCTCTTCCTCCATCTCAGCAGCCGCATGTACAGTATGTTCCAGTAGTCTTGGGAGGGAAGGTACCTGCTATCATCACTCCTCAATCTCGCCCTCTCTCTGAGCATAGGATTGCATCCGTGCTTCAGAGTGTGAGTAGGTCATTGTCAAGTCGCCCATCACCAACTGTTCTGTCGTACCTATGTTCTTTTTCAGGCTTAACATTGTTTTTAAGACAGAAATACATTTATAAATTGAGTACCACCTTGAGCATATGAGCTTACACTCTCAAAGCTTGCAACTAAAGTCCAGTGAAATATGTTGTAATAACAGCACAGAAACATTTCTAAACTAAACTAAAAAAAAGACATATAGAGGGCCAATGCAGAGGGCTGCATAAAAGCAATAAATATTGATTTAGGTGTTTATTAAGTATCTTAAAATAATGCTGACACTGGCTTTAATAAACACACAATTCTCTGACACCTAAAGCCTGATCACTCTAGCCACTCTAAAACTGACCAGAAATCAATAAATACAGACAGTTACATGAATAACATTATCCATGTTTAAGCTAGATAAATGCCACTTGGGGATGAAATGGCCTCAACAGAATAGAGGGCATTAGAATTAGAGGAGTTAGAATAGTCTGTAATTACAGACAAAAATACAGATAACCTTCAGAAGCAAAGCTGAAGAATATACCTAATTTTAGAGATGTTCTAGCTAAAAGTAGGCTAAACAAAAAATATCTGATATGTGTGTAAAAAACAAAACACCAAGCCTAGAATGAAGATAGAGTACTTACTGTTGAAACTCCTGCATAAAATGTATACTGATAATGCTATTAGACGTGATCTAAATCTTTAATTTAGTTTGCTGAGCTGGAGGAAGTAATATCCAGGTCACAGTGTCAGTGAAGTTGCCAGCATTACTGTGTTTCAGAGACACAGAGCCCTATCATCTGCATAGCAATTAGATGCAGTTTTATGCTTACAAATTATCTGCCCTAAAGGAAGAATGGTGAATTAAAACAAAGCAAACAAAAATATTGAGCCCTGTGGAACAAGGACAGAACAGAATGAACAAAGCCAGAGATTAGCTCAAATATCAGAACTCTGACTTTTCATCACAGAAACACATTCAGTAGAAGTGAGTTTCTGTGTGGCCAGCCCATTTTTTTAGACCGTTGATTGCAAGGGCAGCAGAAGCATTAAATCGAATGATTAAGCCATGAGCAGAAGATCTTTGGAAACCTTAATGAGAATGATTTTAGGAGTGTAGACAGACATCAGAGTGGAACTGATCAAGTGTTTGATTACTATTCATAACGTAACATGTTCCTAACATGAGATTACATGCTGTATATTTTAAAAAATGAATATTGTATTATATTTTAAATTACACATGCAGGAGAAAAAGCTACATTTCCATTCAACCACAGATTACTGAAATCCATATATCCATTAATGGTCAGTCAGCTCTTTAAAAAAATCTGGGTTATTTTGGGTTTTTAATTTCTTTCTTTGCTAAATGCAAGGTTATTTTGGCTTCATCATTTCACACTAAGGAGCTGTAGATTAGAGTGTTGACATTCAGTGGGATGTACTAACAACTCTTTTACATTACTGGGAGTCTTAACAGGAGCCTCTGTGGACCATGATGTTCACGTATGACATTGTGATCTGTAGTGATAATTTGGAGCAGATGGAAGAGAGCCTTGAGAGGTGGAGGTATGCGCTGGAGAGAAGAGAAAAGTCTGTAGAAGAAAAAGAGAATTCATGTATGTGAATTAGAGGGAGGCAGGTCGAACTAGAGGTGGTGAAGATGGATGAGTTTAAATACCTGAGCTCAACCATACAAAGCAACAGACAGTGAACAAGAGAGTGCAGGTATGGTGGAGTGGGTGGAGATGATTGTCAGGGATGCTTTGTGAAAGACGGATAGCAGCGAGAGTGAAAGGGAAGACTACATTGTGTGATGTATGGTTTGGAGACAGTGGCACTGACAAAAAGACAGGAGGTGGAGCTGGAGATGACAGAGTTGAAGATGCTGAGATGTTGACTGGGAGTGACCAGGTTGTACAGGATTAGAAATCAGTACATCAGAGGCACAGCTCAGGCTAAGCAGTTTAGGGACTCTACTAGAGAGGCAAGATTGAGATGGTTGGATGCCTTGGAGCTTGTGCAGAGGAGATATTAGACAAAGGATGTTGAAAATGGAGCTGCCAGGCAAATAGATGAAAGAAATACCGCAGAGAAGGTTCATGGATGTAGTGAAAGAGGATGCAAAGATGGCTGGTGTAATAGAAGAGCGAGATAGAGTGAGATGAAGGCA
>VUQH01027555.1:3947-15472 GCA_015106775.1 Etroplus canarensis
GTCATGTTTGGATTCATCACATCAAAATCCATAGGAAATCACATATTTTTTCCCTGAAACAGATTTGGTTGGTTTGGGTTAAAACTACTACTGACTACTTAATGACAAGAGATAAAGTTTGACTTTGTAGGTCCACAGCAATGTACATCTGAACATTCATAATCACACAAATGTATGGAAATGAGAAAACACCCTAAAAAAGGCAGATGCTGTTTTATTTCTAGACAGGTCAGAGAGTCTCCTGACTTCATTAGACAAACTGTGCATATGTTGTTATAAATTAAATCATTATCAGTGTTGAGATAAATGCTAACAAAGTAATGCACTACAGTACATATTAATAATTTATTTATTTATTTTTTAAAAATGATACTACATCACTTAACAGCTCCCTGAGAGAAAGCAATTCCTTGCACAACTCTGCATTACATTCACCTGATATTTTCTGGTGATTATAGCAAAATTCACCACGCTCACCTGTTGGTATTTCAAAACTCAGCGTGTTCCACACATAGACCAAGTTCATTTAAATTTTTTTTAATCAATTTATCCCTCCAGAAGAAAGGCATCCATGATCAATTGACCAGTGAATTTTGGTCTACAGTTCTGTTGCTGCTACCCAGATAGCCAGTCTTTTTACATCCTAGGTTTTCACGATTGGTTGGCTCACTTGCCAGGTTGAAGCGGTATTCAATAACAACTAGGTGTTTCCTCAAACTTCCCACTCTTGGACTGCAGCTGTTGATTGCATGTTTTTTGTGCTTTGGAGAAAATCCATCCATTACACCCCTTGGATTTTTTCCAGCTACTGCATTCTGTACTCGTACGGACTCAATTTAAAGTTTGAAGTAGGGAGCTGGCATGGTAAAAACCATGTATTCTGCCAAGAAAAGTCATGGGTTTGAAAACCTAGCATGTGTAAAATCTGCTCATTTAACCACTTTGAAACTGATACAAACCTCAAAGGTCTTGTGCTGCAGAGCACTGCAGGAGGATTTATGTTGCCCACATTATCCTTAACTCATCATATATCAAGATTTTGCACTGATTTTAATTCTGTCTGTGTGTTTGTACATGCCGCTGCATGCTTTCTTAATTATTTAATAACACTGTTTGTAGCGGGCTCTTCTGCAAATACCATCCACAAATACCAAGTTCTGTTTGATAAATAAATAAAAAAGCTATAATCAGTTGTCTCTATCATACAGAGGATATTGGATTTGAGGTAGTGTTAGGAATCATTCTGTTTTGCACATTAACCACATCTGCTTGGACTGGCCCTCAAGTTCACAATAGAGCTCTAGATCATTGGGGAATGTTGTTAACCACAGTCCAAAATGGTGGAACTGGAGTCTGACTTATCTAATTGTACCAAAGACCACCAAATAAAGCCAATGTCTGGGAAACACTACATTTTCCTGGAGGCATGTTATATGCCAATCAACACTAAACTGATTTGTTTTCGATACAGATATTTCTTGCATATTTTTCAGCCACTTTAACAGTTTGAAGTTGTCTCACCCTCTAAAACTGTATTATTCTAATGGTTGAAGTGTTAACAAGCTAACATGGACTTTTCCAGTAAAAAGTGAAAGTAAACAGAATCCTAAAGCCCAATGGGAACAAATCAAGTATGCCTTGCTACATTTTTGAATATGTAGACAGTGAACTCTTGCAGATTTGTTTGACATAAATGTTTTCTTGTCATGTTACATTACAATCACATAAACTGAAAAATTCTAAAATCTATAGCTTCAGGCACTGATTTATGTTATTTGAGGTTCCATCTCACCAAATTAGAATCCAACTGTGTTTTTGCTGGTTCCCTAAGAAACATGTTTTTATTCCATGGTGGGTTTAAGATCTTAGCTTTTGAGATGTTAATAATTTAATATCTCATCTTTGGTGCTTTTGTCTTACTTTGACTAAAGCAATCTTTTTTCTTTAACATTTGTATCTGTTAATAATGAATTGTCCCCAAAATGCCTCTGCTGCAGAATGCATGCACCAAAGACAGGTATGTGAGCAGTGTTCTATAAAATACTTATATATTAATCTATGTAGAAATGTTCTTTTTTACTCTGTGGCAAAGTCAGCTAGAGCTCAAAGTTCAGATGAAGGGTTATACTGGGGCAGACTGGACACACGCTTAATGTGGGTCTTTATCATCACATAGATGACCTACTGAACCTGCACTAGATTTAGAATGCTGAGGTCAATCAATGTCTTTACTGCAGCCCAGTGATTTATGGGAAATATATAAGTCTCTGTCAGCATGCTTAGCTGTCACCCTGCTACCGACATCTTCTATTGACTTCTCCCAGAGTGTGTTTATATGTACGTGTACGTACATTCAATTCAGTTCATTTAAATTTTATGTATACTGTATCGTTTCACAATAACACTCACCTCAAGGTGCTTTATGTTGCAAGGTACAATTCCTACAATATTACAGAGAATATTCCAACAATCAGATGCTTATCTTTTCCCTCATCCCACAACGGGGTGGGGTGAGGAAAAGGAGAAGAGAAAAAAAGGAGAGCAAAGAGAGAAGACAAAATTAAATGACTTGCAGTAATGACGTACAAACACAGTGAAAAGAGTGGGTGGAGAATAAATGTTTAGTGTATCATGGAAAGTCTCCCAGCAACCTGAACTTATTGCATCTTAAAAGAGGGGATGGTCTAGAGTCACCAGCTCAAGCCCTAAATAATAATAAACAGTTAAATGCTCTGCCTCCCACTTCAGAAACTTTGGGAACCATACATAAGTTTTTAAGGCAAAACTGAAATATCTCACTTTTGCCTGCATTTATAAATAGAAAATTAGAGGTCATCCAGGCCTTAAAGTGTAACTAACTGAGTTGGGTCATGTGGCTTCATAGAAAAATATAGCAGGATATTACCTGCATTGTAAATGTAATCAGTGTTTTATTTATTTATTTTTTAATGGCATTGCCTAAGGGAAGCATGTATGACATAAAAAGTAGTTGTCCCAGCACAGAATCCTGTGGAACTTTTGGGTGTGAAGAAGACTGTAAGGGCTGCCGGCTCTCCAGGGTCTGATCTCTCTGTTTTATTCTGTCATTCTCTTCTCGATTTTCCCGCTTTCCTCTCTCTCTGTCTGGGGTGGGTTTGACTTAATTAAGCGTGCTTAGTTTCAGGTGCTAATGTGGGTGAACTGCATTGGTGCAACTGCTCCTGGTCGCTCGTTATCCAGGACATTTAAGCCAGGCAGTTTCACCTACACTCTGCTAGAATATTAGCTATAAATGCTCTAGTAAGCTAAGCTAAGTTTATGCCATGTTTCCAGTTTTGCCTAACCAAGTTCTTACCTGCTGTCCTTCTAGGATCACCAAGCCAAGTCATGTTACCTTGGGAAGAAACTAAGCCAAGTACACACCTGAAACTGCGGCTGTGATCTTATGACACATCCACTTGTCTGGGAAATAGACTGTTATTTACTTGCACCTTATTGTTGGATTAACCTTCACCTTTTGCGTCATTAAAAACACCCTATTATTCCAGTCCTGAGTCTGTCCGCTTTTGGGTCCCTACACCACACCATGACAGAGACTTCCCATCTACATGCACAAAATCAGAATTTATCTGAAAAATATGATTTAAACCATCACAGTGCAATTCCTTTAATATCAACAGAGTACTCCAATTGCTATACTAAATTGCTGTTATCAAAGTAATTAAATGCTGCACTGAGGACAAAGACAAGCCCGCTCTCAGAGGATCATTACCAACTTTCACTAGTGTTGCTTTTTGTGCTCTGAATCCTTACTGGAACTCTTTAAAACCATTCCTCTGTGATGAATCACATTGCTGATTTACAACAACTCTTTGGAGAAGTTTTAAAATTTAAAGAAGTTTGGAGTTTGTAATTAGTTAAAACAGAAAGATCAAGTGAAGACTTTAAGAAGTGATTTGATTACAGCTAACGTATAAGCCGGTGGTATATAGCTTGTTAGGTATAACTTCTCTGAACATTCTTGTAAGAATGCCGTCTATAAATATTAGTGATGTGGATAAAGTCATTATTGATTTACTCAGAGTCATAAATAGGAGAGAATGCCTTCTAAATAAGTAGAAAGCCATTTCCTTTCCAGCTTATCCCATATCTGCTTTGAAGTGTGTATTTATAAGAGTCATACTGTATTTGTCCATTTCTTTTTCAGAGGAGTCAAAGTATCCAAAGTCATATGCAGTGAGGCTGCAAAACTATTAACAAGATACCTGACCTCTGAGGGAGAAACGTTTTGGTAGCTGCTCTACACTGTGTTGGCACAGATCACTGAAGGAATCAGTGATGGAGGAATCACTTTCTTAAATTTAGGTACAGCACTTTCAGCCAGACATCTACTGTAGTATTTTTCCCCAAGTGCTGTGTTCTTCATTATTTTATTAAATGTTACTAAGAAATGGCCAGACAAAGGAGGGTTTCAGGAAGTGTTATTAAATGTTCAGTTTCTATGCCATATGTCAGGAGAAGATTGAGAGTGATTAAAATGTGAGTGGGCTCATTTACATTTTGTGAGAAGCCAGTGGAGTCTAATAATGAATTAGATGTACTACTGAAGCTGCTGTTTCCATCATTTGAATCAATATTAAAGCCACCCACTATAATTAGTATTTTATCTGAAACGAGTAGGCGCTAAATCTGATAAAAAGTTTGAGAAATCAGATAAAAACTCTGAGTAAAGGACAAGGCTGACAATAAAAACAAATAAAACTCATTAAAGCACAAGCCCAGAAGGACTCCATGAATCAAGCAGAAACTTTTGGGGGCAATCAGGCAACCTGGTTTCTGTAAGACAAAATAAATCAATATGGCTAATTACTGAATCATTTACTAACAGGGACTTAGAAGAGAAAGACCTAAAAGACCGAAAATTCAATAATCCACGTTTAATTGTTTCATCCTTTAGTGTTGTTGAAAAAGATTTTATTGTTTCATTGTGATTTTTTTATGATTAATTCCTTTGTGGTTCATTTTTTGTTCATTTATTTTAGGTGGTTTGGGAACAGATAGTCTTTATGGTGATGTTGTTTTGTGAAATTGACAGGAGGAAAGCTACGAAGAGGGGTCTAAGACTGCAACTCTGCATATATGTAGCTTTCTTTCTTTATGCTGTGTTTGTTTGTTTTCAGTATGTTTATAAACAAATATTCCTAGCAGTGCAGTCTGCAGATGCATTATTGAGACCTGGTCACCAATCCAAAAATGTACATTGGGCATTGTATAGAAAAATAACTGCTGAACTTAAAACTCATATGCAGATTCATATTTGTCACCTCTTTTAGATCATCTCTTAATAGAGAAGATACGTTGCTGTGAAAGTGTGTGATGTCTTAACAGTGAATCTGTTAAAAGACTACAGCCAACTACTGGCCTAGACTTAACATTTCTTATCTTATGTGGCTTCAGTGTGGCTGAGGTTTGGTTTATACAGTATGACTTTGAAAGTCATACTGTATAAACATACTAGTGGGAAGGGCTTTACATGCACACGGCACCAAGGCCCATTACAAAATATGTCATATTAATCAGATAAGTTAGGATTATTTTGGACTTTCAATCATGTAACATATCTAACAGAGCCAAAGAATAAAGGTATGGTGATGGAAATGAACATAAAAGTTCACTTTAAAAATTAATTAGCAAAAGAAGAGCAAAGTCTTAACATAATATTTTCAATATGCAATAAACTCCAGCTTGGTGTAAAGTCTTTAATAACACTGACCTGGGGTCACATACAGAAAGTTCACAAGTCAAAATCTTCATATGCATATTTCTCTCATGCACATTCTTTTGTCAGACACACCCCCTTCTGTTTCATGAATAAGAATCAAGTTATGCAGAGACAAATTTTCTCTCTCAAGGCTTGATAGGCCCTCAGTTAAAGAGGCCCGTATCGTGTGCTGCCTCCATCAATCATTAGACCTGTCAGTGAGCAGAATAGTAAAGAGAGTGCAATCTTACCAGCTGTGTCACAACTATGAGGTTCTCCCACAGCACAAGAATCTTTACATTTTGGTATGGCTATTTATAGCATCCAGCATATAGATTTTGAGTTGCCAGTTAGTTACGTGTGTTATGGGAGTATCATGTTTTCCTCATGTATAAATTGTTGATGAAGATACAACTATAACTTGGTATCATAAAAAAGACAAATGACCACACCTGTAATTGCAGTTCTTAAGTTTATACCTCCACAGAGCGTTTTCCTTATACACATTCTATCTCTACTCTCCACTCAAGACATACTGGAAAGATCTCAACTACACAAGAGTCAGTCAAGCCGTACTCAAGGCCTCTACAGTGACAAACAGAAAGATTCCTCCAATCCTGACCTTTCAGGCCTAACCAAATAGAGGGACCCACTTGAAAAACAATCCCTCACAAATGAGTAGATCATCTTCATTCTGAAGAGGGAAACTTAAGTGTCCACCTGAGCTCTGACCTCCCTGTGGAGAGGGACAGAAAACATCTAATTTCCCCTCAAGCTTTAAAATCAAATTTTATATGCAAGACAGTGATCTTCAGGAAAAGGACACGAAGGCACTTTGACTTGCAGATTAGGTTGCTATGACTAAGACCAGAAGTTGTTTGCCTCAGTTATTGGAGGTTTTTTCAGTAGGAGGATGTACCTTTGGCTGGGTGATCAGTGATAAGGATGAGTGTGCAGATGGCATGTCTGAGTAAATTACCAGAGGTTTGCAGGATAGCAAACTCAGAACATGGAGCTCCTTCAGCCAACAAATCAAAACTACATATTTTTCTACATCTTTTTCAATTTGCTACAGCATCTTCAAGTCAATGTGTATGTTGATGTTTCACAAGTTGATTTGTTTGGGCCCACCTGCTGGTACCTTTTTAAAATTCAAATGGGAATCCTCCCAGCACCCTAACATCAATAAACAGTTGATCTACTTTGGCTAAAAAAGATGATCATAGTCCCTCTAGAACTCTCGCCAAGTTATGCATTTCATATTTTCTTTCATATTTCTCTCATATATTAATAAAGATGTAAGGTATGCTATGCTTCACTGGTTGACCCACTATTTCTTTTTGTTTGATGTATGACTAAAACTATATTTCATGTGGATTTGTCAAGCCATAGCCCATATCCATTTGATATACCACATAAATACCTTCCATCCCTCAAGAGGATTTTGACTTTTGACCCACAACGCAATTGAACAAAAGACAGACAGTGCTCCTGCAGCGCTGCAATTGCAAACTGATCTTATTTTCAGCTGCTGCGTTGTACTGGCAAAAGTCACATTTTAATATGTTCTCTCGTGATTCTTTTTACACTCAGTCAGCAAAACCTTAAAGAAATGTATCCTGTCAATAAATGAAGCACATCGCAGTCTCTTTCCTTTTCTGTTTGTTAATATTAGTGAGCAACCTAAAAAAGACAGGGATTCAACCTTCTAGACTTCACTTAAGACTCCAGTTATCATTTAGTGCAAACCAGTGCAGATACATTTCTTTTGCTATGACCTTGCAGTGTTTCCCACACAAAGATTTAGACAATTTTTTTTCCCTTTCTACTTTCCTATGTTCTCACCACATTTGATATGCTAATGCATAATAATATTTTATTTTGGAATTTCTGGACCTTTCCATCTCATGTTTCGATATGGAGTCACTTGCTTGCCACGTTGCTAATTTTGCAGCACTCAACATTCAGCTACATCTACAATGACAATACTTTTCAATGGTTGTACATACATCAACTCCACTATTTGGAATAGCTGGACTTTAGTCTTTATTCCTGTCATGGTCTAGTCCGTTGCCCTTCCCCTCCCCTGTGGTTTCCTGGTTCCTCCATGGGAATGGTCCTTCTAAGAGGTGCATCATCTTCACCTGTAGCAGGCACACACCTGCATCCAATCTCCACCATTCTCTGCTGTATTGAAAAACTGGTTATTCGCTAACACCTTTGCCAGATTGGCAACTTCACAAGGTAAAAGTCTTGTCATCTGTGTCTACTTACATGCGATCATCTTCCCTAGCTCATGATGTCTCTTATCCTTCTCCTACAAACTCTGTTGTGTGTGCTGAAGCCGACCTCTGAGCTAAGCAAAGAAGAGACTGCACAAAACTCACTGGCCCCAAGAGATTACTTACCCACTGGGTCAGTCTGAACATTGGACTACCCACTCTCTGCACCAAACTTGAGACTGTAAACACATTGACTTTGTAAACTCCTGCAATATAAATAAACTTCTTACCTACTCCTAGAGTTGGGGTCTGTGCCTAGGTCCATCTGTTCCACACTAAATCATGACAGATCCAAACTGGAGATTTACTTTGAGCTAGAGGGCAGTTCCAGCAGGACAGTGAAGCAGGTGGAGAATGGCTTTATCTGCCATAAAGCTGAGTGCAACAGGACCCAGAAGAAGAGGAGGACCATGAGCTTTCAGTTGGAGTGCATCCAGGGGACAAAAGACTCACTGGAGAGGCAGCTGATTATGATGTTTCATTATGTTTCATTCATAATGTGCATATGCGCACACAAATATAGAATTTGATGGTTGCAACAGACTCAACCAAAGTTGGAATAAAGTTAAGATAATATTGAAAAGTCACAGAATATTCAAGTAACATTGGTTTAGAAAACTCCATATTAAGCAGGCTAATTGAGAGCAGGTGAGGTATCACGACTGGGTATATAAGTAGCATCCATCAAAGGCTCAGTCTCTACAAGCAAGGATGAGACATGGCTTACCCCTCTGTGGAAAAATGTATGCGAGAATTGTTTATCAGTTCAAAAGAAACATTTGTCAATGCAAGACTGCAGAAAGTTTAGCTTTTTTAACATTTACAGTGAAGATTATTGTGAAAGACTCAGAAGTGCATAAAGGGCAAGACTGGAAACCACTGGATGAATGTGCATGAGCTTCAGGTCCTCAGGCGACACTACAGCACTTAACAAAATGTTCTGGTGCTGTGACAAATATAGCCACTTGAGCTTAGGAGTGCTTCCGGAAACCATTGTAACTTAACACAGTCTGTCGCTGCATCCAGAAATGCAACTTGAAACTTTATTGCACAAGGAGGGAGCCATACATCAACTCTATGCAGAATTGCAGCTCAGTTCTCTGGGCCCATCTGCAGGACTGCAGGACTGTGTGCTGCAGTCTGATGAGTCCACATTTCCACTCCACTCAGATTGTTAGTAGTGAAAGATGCAAAAGCACCTTTGATGGTATGAGGTGCATCACTGCCCATGGCATGGATGTATACGAAGGTACCACTGAGTGAGGTGTGCGTATGCTGTCATCACAGCAACATTTCTTCCCAGGATATCTGTGCTCATTTCAGCAGAATAGCCCACATTCTGCATGGCTACAGCAGCATGGCTTCATAGACACAGAGTGTGTGTGCTTGACTGACCTGCTGCCAGTTCAGATCTAGCTCCTACTGAAAATGTATGGAGCATCATGAAAAAGAGAATCAGACAATGGACCACAGACTGTTAAGTGTTATATCAAGCAAAAAAGGGGGAAAAAAACCCTTCCAATTACAAAACTACCTCCACTCCATAATAAGTAAAAATTGTTATCAAAATGAAAGGTGATGGAACACAACAGTAAACATGCCTCTGTCCCAGCTTTTGTTGAGTGTTGCTGCCATCAAATTCTAAATTAGTGCATACTTATAATATATACTGTAATAAAGTTTGTCAGCAAAACTATTGAAAATATTTTCAAATTCAAAATTGCACTTTTTTTTAAGTGACTGAAAAGTACCAGAGACTGAAGTGGTACATTTTCAAACTACAATGAAATTGAAATGAAACAACTGAACCTGCATGGGAGGCAGAGAGGAAGAAGTTAGCATGACCCAGAGAGCCACAGTAACCACATTAGTGGGAAATTCACCTGGTCCAATCAGACGGGGAGTAACCTTTCAGAAGCTATAATTTCAAGAAAAACAAAAGCACTTTGAAGCAATTTCCTTCTCTTAGACCACAAATAAGCAATCCCATTTGTCAGCTGTCCTTCCAAAATGTCAGTGATGGCCATTAGTTGGATTAGCAACTGTAATGTAATATCTGTAATCTCTTACATGGCCATTGTTACTAAAAAGTAATTACATTATTGTAACATATTACCCCCAAATTATCATTACTTGCTCTACCAGCCATATGCACCTTATTTCTAGCTTTTCTTAGGATTTCCCAATCTCCCTGAGGAGTAGATTTGATTAATATTTTGTTTCTCATTTCTTCCTAGAGTGGTTTGTTGTAGTTATTGGTTTGTGTTTGGTCCATTAAATTTGAGCTTGAAAGCATTCTTTCCTCCAACCACCAGCTCTAATCTTTTCCTGGCGCTTTGTGTTGTTTAGTGTTTTGGCTGAATTGGACCAAGACAATAGGACCGTTTTCATTGTATTTCCCATGGTAACAAATCTACCTCTGCTGCTGCGAACACACATACACATCAAACAAACAGCTACACAAAAACAGACAATACACACACACACGGACAAAAACAGACCAAGGCAGATTATTCTCTTCTTTCTCTAAAACGGGGATTAGTCAGCTGCTCCTCTAATAGAAAACTGGCCTAAATAATTCCTCTGAGTGTGTGTGTGTGTGTGTGTGTGTGTGTGTGTGTGTGTGTGTGTGTGTGTGTGTGTGTGTGTGTGTGTTTTATTGTTGTTGAGTTTAAAATGGAGAGTTACAGATTATTCCTGCCTATGTGATTCTGGTTATGCTGCTACAGGCTCAGGCTGCTGGGGGACTTCCCTTCATGCACTGAGCACTTTCCCAATCCCCTCTTTTCACTCCCCATGTGTGTATAAGGTAGACGCAAACGTCAGATGAAAAACACATGATATTTTACACCCTATCATTATTTAGTCAAGAAAAACTAAGCCAAAATGCAAGTACAGTTACTGTTTCCATAGAGGGTGAGTGGTGCAAATTAAATGTGCTTGATTAACTGATCTTCAGCTAGTGTGACCAGAAGTTTTGGCAGTTTGCTGGTCTGGAGCATCCATGCATGTGTTAATACAATGTCACAGACGAAAGCAATGATTGTTGCCAACCGTCAATCTGAGAAACCATTGTAAAGCCATTTCCAAACAATGTGAAGTCCATTATTCAACAGTGAGAACAATTATGTACAGGTAGAAAACATTCAAGGCAGTTGCCAATCTTCCCAGGAGCAGATGTACCAGCAAATTCACACAAATGCAATACTGTGAGAAATTTAAAAAAAAAACTGAAAGGGGAGATGTTTGGCTATAATGTTCAGTGCCACGTTTGGTGAAAACCAAACACAGCATATCAGCACAAACATCTCATACCAACTCTGAAGCACAGTGGCGGAAGGCTGATGATTTGAGCTTACATTGTAATAAAAGTGGGCCAAAATCCCTCCACGTGATGTGAGATAAAGTCATACAGAAAATGATTAACTGCTGTTACTGCTGCTGAAGATGGCTATACAGTACAATCTATGAAATCATGGGGTGTACTGAATCTTTTCACATAC
>VUQH01027564.1:8081-26542 GCA_015106775.1 Etroplus canarensis
CAGGCATTATAAACACTGGTGGCAAATTCAGCCTGCATGCCTCCATAATCTCCCTGCAAAAGATGGACAAAAAATGTGCCATGGATTATTTTATAGGCTGCGCTAACTTGATACTCTCTGGGTTTGAATATATGTATTATGTATGCTGAGAAGAATGTCTGCCTTTCCATTTTCAAATCTGCCCATCATCAGACTCAACCCAAATTTTGGCAGTCTTCTTATTCATCACTTCCAACATAATACCCAACACAGCCGGGCATATTCTGGTCAGATACTAGCAGTCATTCATATTGCAGCATGAGTGTTGACTTGTGGTTGATGTATTCAGCCTTTTTTAGGCAATCCCTGCCCTGGTCACTCCTGTCTGTCTGCTTTCTCCCTCAGTGGGGCCAATTATCTCAGATCCAGCATAGAAATTCCTCTTCTGTCAGATGAATGACTCTACAGCTCCTCTGAACATAAATGTATTCCAGAATATACGCCTTTCTGAAAAATTTGTGCATGTGCATCAGTGTGTTGCTGTGTCACCCATGCAGTTATACTTGGGTGTGTTGTGTAATGAGGCCTTCACCTGTCTTCAGCCATCTCCCTAATTACACTGCTGGCCCATTGGAGCCCTTGGTCGTCTCAACAGCACGCTCTGTTTAGTCTACAAAACAACAGCTGGTCGAGCAGGAGAGTATGTGCCAGCCCTCTCCCAGTATGATAATACTCTGTGCTTCCTTTCTTTTTCAAAGTTAATAAACTGAACTCATTTATTACCATGAAGTAAATGAAGTAAGTAGAAACCATTGGTCAGTTCTGTTGCAGTTTATTGCACTGACGTTACACAGTGTGTCATAATACATAGATCAGTTTCATTTACTTGGAGATGGAAATTATTTCTAAGCCTCTTTAAGAACAAGCAGTGACTTCCAAGTCTCTGCTGGCTTGAAACCTGAGGTTTGAGTTTCATCTCTGGAACAGAGAGGAAAATTAGATGATAAAACCACTAAGTCAATTTAGAAACTAATGAATGATCTGATAATTATCCAATGACACATTCAAAAGCTGATCCTTCGTCAACTGCACCTTCCAGAGTCAAAAATAAACTTTGGACCTTAAGCTGTACGTGTAATTTTGACAGTACATTTCAGATTTAGTCAGTCATAAATGAATTTCTTCCACATAAATGTGAATGAATGGGTGACAACACTGTACCAAGCGGAAATACTTGAAGACAAAGAGAAATTCAGGTATTTCTCATGCCAGTGATCAAGGGCAGCTTCACCTTTAGCACAGCCAACATCTGAAAAGCAGTGTAATGGTGAGAACTAGCGCGGAACTACTTTTGTACCCTGAGGCATGCCCTCAACCTTTGAAATCCATGACCAGCAGCCTTCTGCCAAACTCCTGTTGCTGGCATCTTTGTATTCTAATTAGCTGGGACCGCAGGATGAAGAAACCAGATGCTGCCTTTTAAAATAGTGGCTCTGATCTCTGTTTCCCTTTGGGGATTTGTTGTGAACAGATATGTATAGGTGGTTGGAGAAAGGTTTGCCATAAAAAAAAAACTGTGGTGAAGAACCAGGTAAGTAAAAGTGTGCATATCTGTCCAAGTTGACTGTAACAGAAGCATGAAAGTAAAAAGTAAAATAAATAATACAGATGTATGCGCATTTTGGAAAGCTATGTGTGTTAAAAGAGGCTTAGTATTTATATGTCACCCAGGGTCTAAAAATTTAAGAAAATTATTATTTTTTCAATTTAAAGACAAACAGTACTGATGTAGTGGTTTTATGGTCTAAAACTGTTGGCTCATATGTCAGATCTATATATCAACCAGAATTCAAAGCACTGAAAAAGACAAATTATCTGTCTTTTTAATGGCTATGAGGCAGAAATAGAAACTTCAACTGAAGCCTGTGGTAACAGATCTCATGTTCAAACATGATATCTTAACTGTTCAAAATATTTAGAGGCGTAAGTGTAGTGTTTGGTGATCCATCTGATGTGAGTATAATCTCACTGTCAGATTGGCAGTCATCCTCAGATAATTGCTGTGGCAAAAGTTTGGCCAGTTTAAAAGAGCAAAGTCATGGGCTAAATAATTTTCCAGTGCCAGCTATTTATAGAGCAATGATGAGCCTAAACCACAGTGTTTGATGAATCAGGAGAACTCTTGGCTCTCTATAATATTTTCCACATCTGAAAGCCAAAGATATCAAATAAATGGCTTATTGGCTTTTGGATGGAAGAATACCTTTTCCAAATTTAAGTCAGAAAGAGGAGTAAAAAAGATACTAGCTATCTGTTTCTGTATATTCATCAGTTTTCATCAGCTTTAATTTGCAGTCATATGTTATAAACTACTTTATTATGATATAAACACCAGATTCAGCAGGGAAATTGGATTTCTGTTACTTGCTGCCTTGTTGTAAGATTGAGTTATTGTGCTAAAGATAACTCTAGAGCCAGCACACCATAAGTTTAGCCTGGGAGAGAAACCCATCAGTCTATCTACTCATTTTCTTCTGCTTATCCAATTCCGGGTTGCAGGCAGCGATCCCAGCTATTATAGGGTGAGAGGTGGGGTATACCCTGGACAGGTTACCAGTCTATTGCAGAGCTAACACAGAGACAGACAATCCGTGACCCTCACAATCACACCTATGGCCAGTCTACATCAATTAACTTAACATGTATGTCTTTGGCCTGTGGGAGGAAATTGTAATATGTGAGAAGGACCCATCCAGGCACTGGGAGAACATGCAAACTCCACACAGAAAGGCCCCATCTGACCGGGTGGGACGGTGGCGCTGAGTGTTGGGGTGAAGACTAAAAGGTTTGGCAAAGACTGACTGACTGGTTAACATGGGATGCCTTGGAGGGCCGCTTATGGGCTTGGCCGTTGTACCAGCACTTTTGGGTGGTCAGTTTCTCCGGTCTGCAGGGGGCCTGGTAAGTAGCACTGGGTCCCCGGGACCCTTTGCTTGTGTACAAGGTGCAATTGCTTGATAGCGAGACCAAGACCTGCTGACTACCCCAGGCATTCTACAATGGAAGCCCCATCTAAGGGTGGCAGTTCAGTCTGCTCCCACACAGCTGGCAGGGTCTTCTGGCAAATACGGTTTCTCAAACTCTCAAAACCCTCTCAGGACCAGTTCCCAGCCACCAAGTAAGCCATGCTCTGTCCATTCAAAGCCTCTCCCTCTTCCAGCCCATTCAGGCCCAGAGGGCTCAAGCAGCACCCGTTCTGGCACTGCTTTCTGAGTGGTTACTCGGTTGATCCTTCCAATAGTATATGCTTGTCTCAAAGATCAAGTTATGCATGTCTAAGTAAACACTGATACAGTGAGACTACATATGCTCATTGCATCAGTGATGATTCCTTTGATCGCTCATCCGTTACATAGATAACTGTGGAAATTCTGAGCTAATACTTCAAAGTGAGAAAATAGAAAGATCTTTTGGCTGCCTCAGTTTATCTTATGTAATTATAACTCAGTGCTGAGTACTCTCCAAACAATAGATTTGGTCTGTTTCAGCTCCCCTTCACCCAATATTGCATAAAAGTATTATATTAAACAATTTTTTCATAGGTTTTCTTGGCACTTGAATCACGATCACTCCATATTAAGGTGTATTTTTGGGAATCATTAAATATACCTTTGGTTGCTCTCTTGTATTCTCCCCAAGGGGTCACCACAGCAGATAATCCACATTGGAAATTTGGCAGAGGTTTTATGCTGGATGCCCTTCCTGACCTAACCATCCATGGTGAATGGGGCTTGTTTCCCCACCTGGAATCAAACTGGTGACCCTTCGCTTCTAAGGCGAATATGTAAACCACTACACTTTGGGGACACTACTTAGAATAATGACTAAATGAAAAAACATCAGTATTATCAGTATTTCAGTTCTGGGTTAAAAATGTTTGTTTCTCATGCTGTATAATAAAATTATAAGACTTTCACTACCACATCACAGTATAAGATGTTTAAGTTTATAAAAAAATAAGGATTATAAGTTTATTCTTTCTTCTCAATATATTCAATTCAATTCAAAAATTTGAATATGGGTCCCTGCTTCCCGCTAGTTACAGTATTGCCTATTTATATCCATCTTTTAACCCTTAAAGATTTAATATAATTTACTTAATTTTTTAATTACATTTTTGCAACAAGAATAGATGGAAAACCTTCAAACCTCATGTACAGTAATAATGCTTTTCGATGAAATATATCTGTCAAGCAGAGTCATTTGTTCTTTTATTTTAACATTTTATTGCCATTATAATTTTGTTTTGCTTTGATGATTTTTAATTTTTTCTAACTACTGTAAGAAAAAAATTCCCAAATCTAGAATAAATAAAGTGTACAATCCTGTAATAAAATATAGTTTTTACAGGACTTTTAGCAACCCTTGTGAAAAATTAAATATACTTTTTTGTGTGACTTTATAAGTCTCTCATGTGGTTGTGGAGGAATTTTCACCCACTCTACATTGTTGCTTCAGTTGTTTGAGGTTTGTGGGCAAGCTTTTGTGCATAGCCGTCCTAACGTCTGGCCACAGCATTTTGGTCATGTATTTTGACCAGGACATTGCAATAACTTTAGCTGTCGGATAGATGGCCTCACATTTGACTCTAGAATATTTTGATATACAGAGGAGTTCATGTTCAGCTCAGTGACTGCAAATTGCCCAGGTCCTGTGGCTGCAAAACAAGCCCAAATCATCACCCCTTGACCACCGTGCATTGTGGCCAGACATCTCCACTTGGTCTTGTCTGTTTAAAGGACATTGCTCCAGAAGTCTTGTGGTCGGTTCAGATGTAACTTTGCAAGCTTAAGCTGTGCTGTCATGTTCTTTTTAGAGAGAAGAGGCCTTTTTCCTGGCAACCTTTCCAAACAAGCCATACCTGTTGAATCTTTTTCTAATTATACTGTCATGAACTTTAACATTTAGAATGCCAGTTGATGCCAGTAGAATCTGATATGTAGTGCTTGGGTTTTTTGCTGTTTCTCTGAGGATTCCATACTCTGAGCTTGGGGTGAATTTCCTAAAACTGGAAAGACTGTATTAACACACACCTGAATGCTCCAGTTCAGCAAATTTCCAAAACTTCTGCTTTTATGTAGATGGTAACATTGCATTTGATTAGTAGCACCTGGTTGCCACTTAACCTCTTAATTCCTATGGAAGAAATAGAGGTGTACTTAGTTTTTCACAGAACTGTATGTGATCTTTTAGATGAGAAGCAGTTTATGTTTATACTGAAACACCCCCACTTTAGATTATTTTAGTTGAGTGTGTTGCTATAAAGAAATGTTACTGGTGATTTGATCTGATTTGACTACTGATTTATTTTGCCATAATATTCACAGCTGGAAACTGTCACCATATTGACTTGCTGTTCATAATACCAGTGGTCTTACTGCATGTAGTACAGGCACGTACACACACACACACACACACTGTCCCAGAATTTGTGGAATGGCGTCTCTGAGGCCTTGTTGACACCCATGTGTCTCTCCTTTGATTTAAAGAGCAACCCTGCCAGCGCTTTTCTATCTTAAATGCACACACAGCTGTCACAGTGGGCCATGGTCCACCCTGCACAGAGATGCCAGCACACCTCACCCTGTTTTATTCAATCACCCCAGCACTGGATCTCCGTGACAATGGGAATCCCTGGGACAAATAGCTCTTGGTCCGAGGCTGGCAGAGCAGCAAGGTGTTAAAATTCAACCATTTTGATCTATTTAATCCTCTGGGAATGACCTTGGAATCTTGTGATGGAAAGGTTCAAGTGAGCTGTGCTCATACTTTGTCCTACTGTGGCCCCTCTGTGTGCACAGAAGAAGGTGTGTTTGTCAAGGGGGTTTAACACTAGGTCAGAGATAACACCATTTTTAGCAGCTGTCAAGTGTGAGATGAGCTGAGAGGTTTGCTGCGGTGAAATGTCAAAATCCTTCTCTAAGCACCAGCATAACATAGAGGATTGGGAACATACACAACCCCAAAAGAGAAGAAAAAACTTACTCCCAATTTACTTCAGTTAAAGGAAAGTTAAAGGAAAGTATTGGATGATATTTTGAGACAGATGGGAGAATTGATACTGTTCGAATGGTTCCAAGATAAATAAACATAACGCTGCAACCAGTTAGCTTACTTTAACATTGCACTGAAAATATTGCACTAAAGATGCTACAAAACAGACATGGCAACAAGTTCCACAAATATGCTTTTTCTCTTCAAGTTTTTCAGTTTAACTAAAATGCCTTTTGCATATCCAGCACTGACAGTACCACTGGTGAAATCAAATTAGGCTACTCTTAGATAAATAGTACTTTTTAATGTAATTAAGAAATCCTTGGAAATGCAAATATGTAATATGTAAATTGATTATCATGACACATTTTTATCATATTATTATGTGATCCCAATTCTATGTAATCCATTTTACCCAACCCTGCCTGGCTTTGTTCAAAAGCAACAAAATCCAGTCAGTGACACTGAATAACATTATTTTCTTTAATCTGTGCTGTTGGAGCAAGTGTAGTATACTGTTAGGTCCAGGCATAGTCTAGGGGTTTAACTTTTTTGTTTCACACATTAGCATGGCTTTGTTCCACTGAGGAAAGCAGAATTTGTCCTGTGTCTCCTCATCCATCAAATATAAACCCATTTATGAAGGGTGCAAAACCACCTGCTTGACACTCCTCTGCAATTAATAACTATTTGAAATTCTGAGTTAGTGTGTTGTAGCACCAGAAAGCACTGTACCGTAGATATCACTATTACCAGTTCCCTGCTGTTAAGTTCAGAAGTGACTTGACAGACATTTGGATAATTGTGATTTCAGCTGGTTTAAAACCAGAATGCCTGGTATGTTACATTTTGAAGAGACTACCCTGTTATTCTTCTTCGCCTATGAACAGAGTTCCTCTCATACTGAGCGATACTGTTACAGTTTCCTATATCCATCAGATGATACAAGTATTGTGTTTGGAACAACTGTAATCCACCAAGTATCCGTAATAATGAGTTATAAATAACCCTGAGACTCTCCTCTGTGTGTGTGTGTCTGTGTGTGTGTCAGAGAGAGAGGGAGAGAGAGAGAGAGAGAGCGACTCTGTATGGTTATGGATAGGAAACACTCCAATGAACAAGATTGTGGAAAATAACACACTCTATTGGTTGTTTGGTTGGTGTGTGACATCAGTCTGTGTGTATGTGAACCATGGGCGGTCCGCTGAGGATGACTACTTTAGGAGCAGGCCCTGCCCCTAGAAACAGCAGAAAACTGGACAACAGCTAAAAACATTTGCAACAGAGGAGAACTGCCACAATAGAGACATTTCCAAGAAGAAAAACTTCTCTTGGAGAACAAGATAGCGAGCAGACAACAACATCTGCTTTCTTTTTTCCTGTTCATATTGGAATCACAGCCAAGCCAGCAAGGTAACAGCTCAGCAACAGCATCACATTTTGTGATATCATACTGAGTAAATTTCTCCATTTTGCCCATTCATGTAAGCTATTAACTTTTATGTCACTAACATGCAGCAGGTAAAACTCAAATATTTTGACTCAATCAATGCAAATGTGTAAATGCATGAAATATGCTTAACCTGATGTATTTGTGTGTGTGTGTGTGTGTGCATGTGTGTGTGTGTGACATCCTATACTAATGTGAAAGGATATTGCGCCCCTTTCTCTGTTGAGTGTTGGTGACTGTGAAGAGCAACTCACCAGAGAAGTCACTAATCCCTCCAACCTATTATAACAGTGACTGCATAAACCAACACAGATCACACACACATATACATGCCCTTTACCCATAGACACATTTACTCTTCAACAACTTCTTTATTTACACCTCTGATTGCTTTCAGGTTCCACATTAGGGTTATTCCTTATCTTCACAGCAACAGATCTCTCCTCGGCACTCTCACATATCTTCTGCCATGGATCGCTCAACACAGGAGCTGTTCCTCAACTTCATGATCGTCTTAATCACTGTCCTGCTGATGTGGCTGCTTGTGAAAACTTACCAGGACTAAAGCATTAATGAGCAATGAGAGAAGACAAAGATGTGAGGCAGAGGGGATGGAGACATACGTTGGAGGGATGCTGGCATGGTTATTGGAAGACTTGGCTGCTGACTGAATTTTGCCCATAAAGTGTTTACATCTACATTGCAACAGCTCTAGTATCCATATGAGGTCAATGACAAATTACCACTAAAGCCGGGACAAACAATGTTTTGAGCCTGTATTTTTGAGTGTTTTTTCAATAAGGCCATATATTTTTTGACAAAAGCCAAATGTGAAATCACAGCAGAGTTGACAGGGTGAATAAATATGAATGAAAGGGGATTTGAGACTTCCGTTTTTAACTGTGGAAAACATGGAAAAAGTGGTGGCTAGAAAACACTATGATATCACTATCAACAGTAGTACATGTCAGAAAGTCATGTGACTCTTGATAAAGTGAACCATGCTGTTGTGTCTATTGTTTTGTGTTTTGCAAAGGCACATGACAAACACAGATACAGTTTTCACTCATAAAACAAGACAACACAAATAATGAAGCACTATGTTTACTTTTTCACTTCTTGCTATTAAACAGTCTCGTTTGTTTGGGTTCTGTTTTACACCACAAACTTGCTATGCATTCTTGATTTACACCAAAAAGCCTACATTTTCTCCTTGTGATTTTGTTAAATTTTAAGCTGTTGTGTCCTTTTGAAGCTACAGAGTGTTGGTGATAAAGCTGCACATTTCAGTAAAACAGATAAAGAACTGCTGTGTACACCAAAAAAGGAGAAGCAGAACATGCTTGGAAACATGACAATATAATAACAGAACAAAGGCAAGCTGTTCAAAATCAGTTCTGCTATGATGCTTTAGCTTAGTTTTAAAGTAGTAGTACTTTTCAAAACTAAGCTATGTATTAGCAGCTCTCCATCAGCTAGACTTTATATGCATCTTTTCTTTTCTTCAGAGTCAAAGTGTCTCTAGAGTACACACGCGCAAAATATGGCAGTGGACCATCTCAACACCGAAAAAGCTAAAACTACAAAGAAAAGTCAATAAAAGCTGTACCTTCAGCTGAGTGCATGTGATGCAAATAGAGTTGCACCCATGTTTTCTTAAATGCATACAAGAAACAAGACTAAATATACTTTGTGATATGAAGTAAGCGAGTGGGTGAGTCTCACATCACTTTGACAGACTCAAGCGCCACCATTTTAAACTGTGGTTTGCAACAGATCTCCTCTTTCTGCTCTGCAGCTTCAGTAAGCTAGCAGTGTAGCAGCACATGAACCAGCTGTCAACCAGCTTCAGGCTCCTCCAGCTCACAGAGCTTCAGAGCAGATCAAGAAGTACCACTGCAGACTAAGACGGTAGAGTTAGGCTATCAAAACACTGGATAAGTGACCTGATGAGCTGCAGACAAATGAGATCTGTCGTGTCTCCTAAAATTTGTGGATTTCAACATATTGAAGATTTTTGTGTGTCATGCCTATATTTGGTTGTTCAGTGTGTATTATATAAAAGTCAGCTTGGCCCTCTGACAAAAATGATGCTCACCCCTGATCTAGAGGCTCTCTGTGGCATATTTTGAGTATTCCTGCCAGAACAACATAAATCTGTTCAGGTTACAAAATACCCCAATTTAGAAAAAGCAAAGAAGGCTGAATTTCTGAAGAAAGTCTTACCATGGAGTCTTGTTTTCTGTATTCTAGCTGTAGGAGAGCTGGTGAGTTTACAGATAATGTAAATTATTTATCTGAAACATGCTGTCAGACAAAAAATATTCAGGTACTAAAATAGAATTTCTGAAATAGCTCAATAGGGATCCTCCATGGGAGGGGCCATATTTTGATAAGATAACAAAGATCCTATGACAACAGGAACGTCACGCACACAATTTTAAGGATCAACTTTACTTGAAATAAAAAAATAAATAAATTATCTGGCTAATGTGTTTTCATATAATGATGATCTGTGAGAGGAAATGTGGTGCTAGTTGCCTGCCTTGGTCCAGCAAGCTCTTGTTAAAGAGATTCCAGGTGTCAAGATTTCAAGGATTGGCATTCTCTCTTGAAGTGTTAGCTGTCCGTCATGCACACGGTTTGGAAAGCTGAGGCTCATGCACACATACACCAAACATCCACTCGCATGTTTGCTGCATGGGTGAGCATTTATGTGTCTGCTGTGCATTATGCTGAATCACCCCATGGGTCTCTGTATCTGTTGAAGCTGATGAGCTGGCAGTGGAACTCAGTGAGTGCTTTGGGCATGGGTGCCACTTCTTCCCACTGACTCCTCCCACTGTAGTACACCTGGATAGGCAATAAGACAAAACATAGATAGTAAAAATCAAAACTAAAAGTATGTCTGGTTAATGAAGAAAAATCCTCTGTGCTTCTATGTTTTGCCAAAACCTGTTAATGTTGTTCACCATTAATTGTGTCCATACAGATGTGTAAGAGATCATCACATGTGAACTAATGCACCCCGGGAGAGAGACAGAGAGTGACAGAGAAATTGATTCATATCCTCCAAGCAATATAATCGAGCTGCATGTGCTCAGTCTCTCTTGGTCATTAGAACACTTCTTAGTTTAAAACACCACCCTACTCAAAGGTAAAAACAGGTCAACTCCAAAAGATAAATATGTGAGTTTTCTATCCTACCTGAACCTCATCAGTGATCTCATCAGGTGAATAGTCTCCACCGAGAATGTAAATTCTGTCTCTCATGCCCACTGCTCCAGCATTGAACCCAGCACATTCAAATGACCCTTCACCCTTCCAGACACAGGTTTCTGGACAAAAGCTGTAGACCTAAATGGATAAAAGGCACACTTTTCAGTGTATTTCACCAAGCTTACATATAAAAATTAAGGTCTATAATCATTTAATATTTTCTGACTGCAATACCATGCCTGATAAACTAACTCATGGCTTACTTTATATGTGGACAGGTCACAGAGGTGCAGTGTATTGTTAATTGACACAGCTTTGACTAGCGTAGCATGGAAGAACTGGCCAAACTCTGCCACCAGGCGGCTCCACTGGTCCTGTATGGCATCGTAGCAGAAGAAGCAGTCGAGTGAGGGGTTAAATGAGTCTGTGATCTCCACCTCTGATCCCAGTGTATAGATAATGCTGCCACAAGCACTGGCTTCAGGGTAGAAGATAGCAGTGGGCAGGGGGCTGACAGAGTACCAGGTCTGAGTCAGAGGGTTGTAATACTCCACCTAGAATACAACAGACCATGTAAATTAAATTTACACTGCTGCTCATTACTGCCAATCAAAGGCTATCCCAACCAACACTATTACCTCCAGCAGATTGGGAGCCCCCCCTCTGGATCCCTTTGTCCGTCCCCCAATAACATACACTCGGTCCAGGCAGGTTACAGCTGTGTGCATGGTTCTGGGCTTAAGCAGGGCTGGTGCAGGTGTGCAGGTTAGGGTCACTGGACAGTAGCACCAAACCTCATCAGTGGCATCGTGGAAAGGCTCAGCCACGTGAAGCCGTATTGCCCGGCAACAATTCCCCTGGCAACCACCTGTGACAAACATCTTAGATCCAACAGAAAGTGAGCAAAAGTTATCGTCAGCATCACTTTTTCATAGTAAAATACTAGTATATAATGTGAGTGTGGAATAAAAACTGGCTCTTTGTATGAACTGATTACAACTACTCTAAGGCTATAACTATTAAGGAATACTCACAAAATGACACTGCTTAATTTTACTTTTTTAAATGTTTATGTTTGGCTTCAAATTGCAGTTCTGTTATTAAATTTACTTTCTCAGCATAGCTGGTAAGGTAAGATCCTGGTGGGTCTGGCATCGTAGCTGTCCCCTCTTCTTGTTCTGCACCCAGCTCTTTCCACTGGTCTGTTTCCAGACAGTAGCAGAAGGTGTGCCGGATCTCTCCATTCTCCTCTGTCTTGTGGATGTAGATGTAGCTCTGTGTGGTGGCAGGCCTGGCATCAGTGAGCAGGCCATCGTACTGAGTCTGTCTGCTCTGGGCTTCTGACAGCAGGGCGAGACAGGACTCATCATTGCAGAGGAGAGTGTCTGAATCACGCAGAGACTAAGAGCGAAAGTAAAAGCCAACACAGGACAGAAGATGCATTCACAAGACTGAAAACTATATGAAATCTTAAAGCCAGCATATAAAGTGTGTTTTTACCTTCAGTGCAGGTGCGGGGAGATGGTGCAGTCGGGTTAGAGACAACAATCCTGGTAACAGCTTCAGTCTTCCCGGGAGATCATGGCGAATCCATTTAAGGAGTGACATCACGACTGCCTCCTCACTGGGCACATTTAGAGCACCTGACCTTAGGCATGCCTCCAAGACATTCACCTGAAAATAGCAATGGACATGGTAAAAAAATTCAGGGTTTATTTTATAAGATAAGAGCAGTTGTCAGTTAAAAAAATACATCTGACTTTAGTGGTCTAAGGTCAGATGTAATGACTGCTTTATTGTGTATAAAATGTTTTACACAGTGGCTAAGAATAATTAGCTTAACAACTGAGATAACCTAACGAAATGACCTTCTTATTAAATTTATTTTTCAGATACTGATAACACATTATGAATCAATAACAGCTACACATTGTTTTACAGTTTAATGGATTTGGGAGGCGTTACATGACAAAGATGAAAGGAGACACCTTAATAATAACAATATAAAAAATCCACTGAAAACACAAAAAATACAACACCATTGGTGCTTGGAGCCTTAAACAGCTGGTAAGGCAGACAAAGTGTATGTATAGAAAAAGGATAACAGATATATTGACAATCTCAAGCTTTTTGTATGTACGTGCAATATTCAGGTTAAAGATCAAGTATCACCTGCATATCCAGGAAATCCTGCGTTTTGGAGAGGTCAGAGAAGTTCTGAACCACAAACTCATTGGCACTTTGAAGGAGAGAAGTTGAGCCGTACGCTTCAGCCAGAGACAGGAGGGACAGACAGTTATAAAGATCCATGGTTCCTATCAGGAAGTCACTGCAAGCTTTGGATAGGACAGACACCTGAGGGCACAACAGCAACAAAAGGGGAAATATTCCTGTTCAAGATTCAAGATTCAAGAGTTTTATTGTCATTTCAAACCACATTTAGCTGATGCAGAACATAGTGAAATGAGAGGACCTGGTGCAACATATAAACATATAGACATAATACTGTATAAACATATAGACATATGACAGGAGGGTTTTTTTTTCACAGTTTAAAATTTAAGTTAAAAAAAAATAAATAAAGTGCAACATGTGCAACATAGTGCAATAGTTGCAAACAATGCAAAGAACAGCCAACAATGACAAGAACAAAACCCTTTTTCATCTGACCCAGATGTTAAAATGCTGATAAGAAGAGTGCCAGATTCCTTTCAGAAGTTGACCAAAAAGCAACAATATAATGTTGATTTCTACAAAGGCCACAACTGAGATTAATTTTGCAACTAAAGAGACATATGCAATAGTAGTTCTCTACTTTAAGTATTGGGTATTTAAAGTGTCTCTTCATAATGGGGACAAAACACTGTTAGAAGGCATAAAAAAAGTTTTAAATGTGCTGACATGACACATGAAAAATACCCTTAAAAGGGATGATTCAGAAATTTGAAGTTGTAAGACAGAAACAAAATCACCAGCCAATAATGCAAAGATCTAAAACTACATTGCCATATCAGCTGTCTTTTAGAAGATGATGAAGAAAGAAAAAAGATAATATGATTAATTATTTAACGATGAACTTTATTTTAGAAAAAAGGCAAACTTACTTATCTGTTTAAGAAATTTCACCCCTGGGGAGTAATAAAGTATTCTAAATAAAGTACTCTGATTCTGTTTAATTATGCCTGAAGTCTAATGAGTGGACAGAAATGACTGAAATGGTGACACAGTGATCTGTGGCCCTAAAGGACTCTGGGGCAGAGGTGGTTTACTTACTTGATTAGACCTTGAGTAAAAGTTTGGTGTATTGAGCTCTGAAGTCTGTCCCAACTTAAAGAGCATTACAAAACTAAGATGAAATGGGGTGAAATGTAAATTAACAGCAACCTATAGATACAAACCCAATTTCCAGGAAAGCTGGGATATTTTCCAAAATGCAAAAAAAAACAAAAAAATATGTGATGTTAATTTATGTGAACCTTTAGTTAACTGACACAAGTACAAAGAATAGCATTTCAAGACTTTTACAGACCAACTTAATTGTATTTTTTAAATATACACAGATTTAGAATTTGATGGCTGCCACACAAAAACCAAAGTTGGGACAGAGAGATGTGTTACATCACCTTTCCTTTGAATAATACTTGTTATTCATTTTGGAAATGAGGATATTAATTGCTGTAATTTTGCATAGGAAATCTCATCCATTCTTGTTTAACATATCAGCTGTTCAACAGTCTATGGTTACCTTTGTCTGATTCTCCTCTGCACCATACATTTTCAATAGGACATAGATCTGGACTGGCAGCACTCTGTGTCTATAAAGCTACGCTGTTGTAGCCCACGTAGAATGTGGTCTGGCACTGTCCTACTGAAATAAGAATGGACATCTTGGGAAGAGATGTCACCCTGGCAGCAGCATATGTCTCTCAAAATTCCTAGTATACACCTCAGAGTCAACAGTACTTTCACATACGTGCAACTTAGTCATGCCGTGGGCACTGATGCCCCCACATACATCACAGAGGCTGGCATTTGTACCTTTCACTGTATTCATCTTGGACATGGAGAACTCCATATGAAAACGAGCTGAAATGTGGACTCATCTGACCACAGCACACAATTCCACCGTCTTTCAGTCCATCTAAAATAAGCTCAGACCCAGAAAACTCAGCAGCATTTCTGCATAGTGCTGATGTATAGCTTCCACCTTGTTAAATACAGTTTCAATTTGTATTTTTGGATGCAATAACAGACTGTGCTAAATGACAATGGTTTTCACCCCTGAGCCCACATGGCTCTATTTGCCACCATAGGATAACAGTTTCTTAGGAAGTGTCGCATGAAGGCTCACAGATCATGTGCACTCATCACTGGGGTCTGACCTTGCCCTTTATGTACTGAAAGGACTCTCAGTTTATTGCATCTTTTCACATTATTAGGCTCTGTAGATGCTGAAAGACCTAAAATCTTTGCAATCTTGCATTGAGAAATGTTCCTTTTGAATTAACAAACAATTATCTCGCAAGTTTTGGCAAAAAGCAGTCAGCCACACCCCATCCATGCTGACAAAGACTGACCCTTTAATGGATGCCACTTTTATACCCAATCATCACATCTCACCTGTTTCGTATCAGCTTTCTTAATGCGAAGTCTTCCAAACCAGTGTTACTTGAATGTTCCGCACACTTTTCAATCTTACTTTAACTCAGTGTTGCAACATCAAATTCTAAATGTATGCATATTTACAGAATGCACTTAAGTTGGTCAGTAAAACTACTGAAAAGTTTTCTTTGTACTTTTGTCAGTTAAATGAAGGTTAATATCAATTAACATATCACAAAAGATTTTTGTTTTTATTTAAAAATGTCCTAACTTTTCTGGAAATAGGGTTACCTGTTTGGTCTACTGCCTCTTCCTGTTCATCCGTACACAGCCACACTTCTGAGGAGAGGTAGACTAATCAAGCAAAATGACTGAAGAAACCTATGTAAATGTTTCATAACTACGTAACAGACACACGTGTCTTTTAATAGAAAAAAACACAGGTGTTAATAATATTAAGCATTTTTCTGGGATTGCAGTATTCTGTAAACCCTGATAGTGTGACAATATGGGAAAATGAGTGTGCTTAAGTGCAAGAAGGAAACTATACTGATTGTGTTTCTACCTGCAGAAAGGACGCCAGCTGAAACAACATGTCTACATTGCCATCAGTAATGAGCGCCTCCCCAGAATAGGCAAATTCCAGGAAAGAACCCACGGCTGCTGGACTCTGGTTACCCATTGTTACTGAACCATCACCACGCTCTCGCATATCCACCTCGAACATGGCCCTAAACATGTGGGAGAGATCATTAACTAAAAAGAGATAGATAGATAGATAGATAGATAGATAGATAGATAGATACCTGAAAAAATCACTACATGCTGCAAGAACACAGCGATGACAGGGAAAGCTGTGTTCCTGCACATTAATAGTGAAATCAAACAACAAGCCTCGCTCCCTGAGTGATCTGAGCACACCCAGGAGCTGCAGTCCATGGGACTCAGACACCCGCAGCAGCGTCCTGCGCTCTGGGACCCCGTTGCATTGTGGAGCACTGCCAGGTTTACTACTGGGTGGGCTACTGCTGCTGCTGGAGTTGTGGGCGTTGGTCAAACATGACGACAAATCTTGATTTTCATCCATCTTGCCAAATAAATTCTGAAATAATAAAGCATAGAAATACAGTGCACTTTGCAGTAATGTAGTGAGTTTGATATTACATCAGATTGACAGCTTGTGAGAGAGACGCACACACAAATAAGGCAGACGAAAGAATGCAACAAACTACTTTAGCAGGTCTGGAACACACAGTCTAGTCCCTCTCTACCATGAAGACTTATCATTGTGGTTCACACACTCAGAATCTGACACAATTATTACATTCAATGTAAACACATTACACCCTACCTTAAGTAATGTATCGACGTTAAAAGACAAATATATATGAGCAGAATATGTGTGAAATATACAGGTATTTAGTCTGAGGCAGGACAAGAACAACTCACGACACTGTCAGCACCTCGGAGAGCTCTCATTCTATTCTAATTCCGGAAACTGAAATCACGCGAGGCTTCGGACAGCCAATTTTTTTTCTTTTTTTTTTTTTTGTTATTCGTCACCTTCCTCTAATATTGGTTGCTGAATGTAAGTTTTTCCCTAATAAGAATAATCTGTATATCCCTCATCTCTCGATTTGTTTCCATGTATGTGTCTCTATTTAAAGGTAGAGAGTAGCACAAAGACAGTTGGGAACTGTAGTTCGGTGGGTTGACTGACAGTAGCGAGTTTTGAGTCAGTGTAGCTGTGTGCATATCTGTTTTAGTGTAGGTAAGAGTTCACAAAACATACAGGCTAATAGTTTGCTTCGTAAAGCCTGGGTGTTTTCTCTGTCATAGTGACTGATAAACATTTATTTTCACCAGTGGTACAAAAATAGTAGATAAAAGATATTTTACTAAATTATATCTTTTAAAAAATGTACTTTCCAGCTGCTCCCTTGTATTCTCTACCAGGGGAATAATTTGGCAGAGGTTTTACAATGGATGCCCTTCCTGAGACTTTTCACTTAAGGGGAATACACAAACCAAAATAGATTTTAAAAAATAATAAAATAGATTCAAACATTTATTGTATTTATCTTATAGACAGGAGGCAGAGCTGGAGGTGGCAGAATTGAAGATGCTGAGATTTTCCCTAGGAAGGACCAGGATGGACAGGATTAGAGGGACAGCTCATGTTGAGACATTTGGAGATAAAGCCAGAGAGGCAAGGCTGAGATGTTGAGGGTGGAGCTGACAGGCAAGAGGAGAACAGGAAGACCGCAGAGAAGATTCATGGATGTAGTGAAGGAGGACATGCAGAGGGTTGGTGTGAGAGAAGAGGATGCAAGGGATAGGATGAGATGGAGGCAGATGATCCGCTGTGGCGACCCCTAACAGGAGCAGCTGAAAGAAGAAGAAGAAGATCTTATATTTATTGTACCTATAGCAGAGCTGCTGTACTGGATTTCATTGGTTTGGGGGCTTTAATAAAGTACCTAGGAACACTATACAGACAAAAGTATCAGCTCACCTACACATTACACCTACAGGGGTTTTTATGACAAATCCATAGGCATTAATATGGAGTTGGTTCCCCCTTTGTAGCTACAACAGCTTCAACTCTTCTAGGAAGGCTTTCTACAAGATTTTTGGAGTGTGTGTGGGTATTTTTGTCCATTCACTGAGAAGAGCATTTACAACAGTAAGAAATCAACATGAATTTATTAAAGCTTTTGAATATAACACTTTTAATGTCATCATGAAGCTTTCAGGACATATTTTTAGGACAGCCTCATCAGATCAAAGTCACAGCAACAAACACCAGAGACAGAGAGGTGAAAATGGCAAACACTTGCCCAGAAACATGTGCCTTTTTCAAACCCTGTGGAAAATTTGCTGAATTTTGCAGGCGCAGATTTCATGTGGGCCTGCTCATGACTCCACAGAACAAGTTTCCACCGCTACACAGTCGAGTGTACTTTACAACACACCATCAGATGTTTGGTATTGTGTTTGGTGATGTACGGCTTGCATGCAGCTGCTCTGCCATGGAAACCCATGCTATGAATGTTCTTTAAAGTATCTGTAAAGTGCTCATTTCTGCCTCAAAGCATGGGTCAGCCAGCGAGGTATGTTTTGTATGTTATATAGATAATTTTATGTCTATATTTTA
>VUQH01027567.1:9311-27634 GCA_015106775.1 Etroplus canarensis
ACCATTCTCTTTCATAAACATTCACTGATTGTAAATGGGGTTGTGGTCCCTGTTAGTGAATTACCATCCAGGTCTCAACTGTTTTGGAACATATTGTAGGCAAATTAAGAATATGTTTCCAAAAAAATCAATACAGTTTATCATTTTGAACATTAAATATCTTGTCTTTGTGCTGCATTCAACTGAATACAGGTTATAAAGGACTTGGAAATCACTGCATTCTGTTTTTATTCACATTTTATGCAGTGACTGAACTTTTTTGGAACTGGGGTTCGTAAATGCGTTTTCCTAATAAAAGCCAATGGAGGCACAGTGATGTGAATGTTAGTGCAGCTTGGATTCCACTCTTCATCACTCCCTGTTTCTGAAGCCACGTTTTGTTTGAGTCTCTTTGGTTTTTGTGAGTTTGCTTATGAAAATGTTGATTCTAGATGGATTTATTTTCCTTCAAATACAACATAGCAGTTCAGTGAAAACACGGCTACTCCAAATGCCTTCAGCAGGATGTGTCGAAGAAAAGGGAACATGAACAAAATTTTACTTGACTTATCTGTGAAAAGTAATTATAACCTCTTGTGTATATAACTTATATTTGCTTCTAGTTTATAGCAGGGCTACATGTCAGCTGAGGCCAACTCTACACTTACTGTAAAGCATCCAACTGCTTTCTTTTAGCATATATATAGAGGCGCCTTGTTTTGGATTAAAAGACAGTCTTGTTATGGTTCAACGTGTCATTGTGCTTCACACCACACACACACCTCACTATTCTCATGCAACTTGGCATCTTTCTCTCCATTCTGAATGAAAGACTGTACCTTCTCTGTTTTCTGTGGTGTCTGAGACAGCAGCAACCATCACCACCACTGCCGCCATCACATCTATCCAAGCTGAGCACGCGCCCCATCGGGGATAAGGGCCTGACTCATTAGCATTTTGCAGCCTTTGGTTGGGTTCGCTTTGTCATGTAACACAAGGGAGGGGGCTTGTAGGGGCAGTAAATGTAAACAGTGCTTAGCACACACCACACACCTGGTGCTATCTTTATGATTTTTAGGCAAATAAGGATAGAAAGTATGGTAAAGAAAGTTATGTCTTGGACACACAAAAAAAAACGTTGTGATGTGCTTGTGTTTCTATCTGCTTGCTCATATTTAATGAAACGTTACAAATAAATGCAAAAAAGCAGAAAAAGCAGTGTCTTCTTTGCTTCTTTTTGTTGAGAGGAACGGTGAAAGATTAGTGGTTGCAGGTATCTGTCAGCGTTTCTCCTGTCCCAGTCTTTGTCTTTGTGACAGACAACATTTCTGAAATAAATCCACATGGAAGAGAATTTTCTCTCATGACTTTCTTTCTATGCTTATCCAAGATTGCGCCGTGTTCTGGCATGAGCTCTGACATCTTTCCCTGGCCCTGCATGTTGCCCTCATGTGAGAACTGAAGAATATATTATTTTTGCATCGTGTCTCAATATATTCCAAGAACTCACTCATCTGATTTGTAGAGCAACATGCATGTGGAAGGATGTCCAGACACTTATTCCAGAAGAAGATGTCATGTGCTTCTTAGGCCTTTAGTTAATGTACAAATGATGCAAGAACACACACACATATGTTACACATGTTCTCTCCCATACTTTAGCCTGATGGCACGGTTAGACTATTTGAGGATGTCACATTTGGATGATGCTGTGTCCAATCTGTCCTGTGCTAATCAGTGACATTCTGATTCATTTGAAGGGTTGTGCTAAAACAGTACCACTACATACAACTCTGCCAGCCAATCCGAGATATTGGCTGGGTGCAGACTCTAAAGCAACACCTGTGGGGCTGTGCACTACCCAATCCCAGGTAATCAATCACAAGCACAACAAGACAAAATAGAGACAGAATTGCCACTCATTCCCATTCATACGTGCTCATGGAGTTGTGATTTACTTTTGTTTTCTATTACAGTGGCACGGTTTTTGGGTTTTTTTTTGTTTTTTCTGGTGAACCACCACATTATCTCTGGTCTGCACCACCCCTCTGTACTTCTCTTCCATATGGACACTAGAGTAGGGGGAGGTGGGTTAGAGGGGAATGTCTGCCTGCCTGCTGTCACATCTTACATGTAAGGTTCCTTAAGGTGGCTTTTCTTAAGGAGGCCTCGGGTCTAGTCCAGTCATCACCAAGTACTCCTGATCCAGCTGGTGGAATGCACCCACTCTCCATGGTTAAATTGCATGATTGAATTGTTGAATTATCCACTAAGGTAGGACTCCAGTCATTTATGAGGCAGGGTCACTCACGCAATTTGATCACATGTAAAGCTGTAATAGTTTCATCATATGTGGATTTTTATTTTTCAAAGCATGCTGCCACTGTTTTCTGTTGGACCTGCAATCTGAGTTTTTGATCAATAATTTGGCCTAAGCTTTGCACGCTATATACGGCGTGATGGGTGTTTGCATGGATGCAAAATGAGCGGTAAGTACGAATGGAATGAGGGAAGTAACACTGCTTTGACAGATTTTAAACTGAATTGTAGGTGCATGCTAATGATCTATGCTGTGATCTAGATTTTTCCATTGTGTACTGCATCTTGTAGCTTTTCTTTCAAAGAACACCCCGAGACCCTCATTGTACTCTTGGTATCCTGGAGCTCATAATGGCCCTGTGACAAAGTGAATGGGTCAAAGTATAGATTTCAATAAGTGGCTTGTATTGATCCAGATGCAAAGCTGTCCAGTGCATCATCAGAAATCAGTACTCAGCTTGTTTTCGGAAGTATTTTTATGCAATACTTGTGGCCTGCAAAGAAAGAGGCACTGCTAAATCTTTCAGATTTTCTCTGAAATGAGCGGTCACAGGGTGCTCAGCTCAGCTCAGCCCATTAACTTGTGCTTGGCCCTAGAGAAATGCCTCATCATGTGTCTCTTTCTGTCTCCTTCTCTGCTACCTTAACCATGTGCTGCCTCCTAGAGATGCTAAAGAGGAGGTTCTCCGACCCAGTCATCATCATTCCCAGGGTGCTGCTGGAGGAGAACCACAACCACCGCTGGAAAGACCCGAGCCTCGGAGGAGCGGGGGAGTCGTACGCTTTGCCCTAGATATGAACCAGACTGAGTAGTTCTGCCAGGACTGAGGCAGATGCACCTTTATGCAGAGACTGCTGCTCTGTGCTGTAAATATCTAGTGTTTAAATTGGACAAGAAAGAAAAAAAGGTGAATTCCACCAATAAAAGAAACAAAAAAAACTTCCTCTATCCAGGAAGATTTCCACATATTTGAGACCGCATGTTTTAAACAGCTCCTGCCTCAAAGGTCCCAGCTGTTTTACCCACAGCATTATTGCAAAGGTGCTACATTACTTTATGATTTCATGCATTTTACTTTAAAATAATATGTCATTATATAAGTACCAATACCACACCATGAAGTGCTTAACAACTATAAAATACTGTACTGTATATTGACTGGTTTTAGTGTAAATAAATCAGCATAACTTGCAGATGGGCAGACTTTATTGCGGTTTTTGTCCTTTTAAGCTTCACATCATCTGAAGTAATGAAGACTATAGCATGTAGCAAAGACCCAATACTGCTCTCTGCAAGAAGCACTTTTTAGACCCATGCCTCTTTCTGTCATTCCTAATTACACGTCTGCATACATTTTGGTACAATGACACTATTCTTTTTTTTATAATTTTGCTTTTGTGCACCACTACAGCAGATTTTGAATCAAACACTTAAAAATGTGGTTAAAGTCCAGACTTTCAGCTTTAATTCAATGGGTTTGATAAAAGAAGTGCATTAACTGTTTAGGAATTACAGTTATTTTTATACATGGTCCCCCATTTTTAGTGGCTCAAAAATAATGGGACAAAGTAACATAATTTTAAATAGATGGATTGTTTTTTTTTTAATACTGGGATGAAAATCATTTGCTGTCAATGACTACCTGAAGTCTTAAACCTATGGACATCACCAAGTGCCGTTTCCTCCCCTGAGATGGCCTTTACTGCAGTCACCTTCTGTTACTTCTTGTTTGTGGGTCCATCCAACATCAACCTTCTTGTTCTTTTGTGTAGCCTGTAGTTTGCACCTTTTTATCCATCATGAACCCTCCTAAAAAAAACTCCTAAAGTTTTTGCTCTCTCTCTCTGATGGGTTTATTTTATAATAATAGCCTCCTTCACTTGCATCAACATCTCTTTGGACCCTCACTTTGAGAGCTTCAGTGAACAGCTGTCAAAACCAAGTTCAACACTTGGAATCAGCTCCAGATCTATGCTTAGTCTTTCATGGAATACTGAGGGAACAGACTTCCTGGCCATGAAAGTGCTTCTCAGTTAATTGTCCCATTACTATAGAGCCTCTGCAAATGAGGCATATGTACTGTATAAGAATGGCTTTAATTCCCAAGTAGTTAATACAATACTTCTGTTCAACTCATTGAATTACAGCTGAAAGTCTGCACTACAATCACATTTTGACTGTCTGACTTAAAATCTGCTGTGGTGGTGTGCAGAGGCAAAATTACAAAAGATGTAAAATTGTCCCAAAACGTGCAGACCTAACTGTACTTCTATAAAGTCATGAATTCCTGAATGGAGGGCACAGTGTCTTTTTTTTTTTTTTTTGCTGGTGGCACATCTGCAAAATCTCCTCAGTCATTTTTATTTGGAGTATGGTACCAAGTACACACAGTTAATTTCTCTTTTCCCCTAAAATGACCAGTCATTACCAATTACTCTTGTTCTTGTTTGGTCGTAATCTATTTGTGTCTGGTTCAAACAGCTTAATTACGCTATAAACTGTGGACTCTATTATAAAGTTTATTTCCTAAAAAGGTGTTTCTCTTGGATGTACCATTACTGTGCTGAATGATGCAAGCACAATTTCAGCCTACAAAGTTGTTTTGATGTGAATCAGCTGCAGCGCGTTTCTCTCTGCTAACCTTAAGTCTGACTTTAGCAAAAGGACACGGGAGCAGGAGTTTGTGACATCACAAGGTCCCAATCAAGGTCCAGGATGCAACTTATGCAGGTTTGATGTGGAAACTTTAAGAGTCTTGAAGTAGAAGACATCTTGTGTTCATCTGAAGGGTTTTACTCAAGTTGTTAAAAATAAGGGGGGCTTTTTTCAGCAGATTATAATCTCTCAGGATGTGGAGTTACTACTGCCAGCGCACAACAGAAATGATGGTTGGGTTGAATTGTGAGCAACATGTTAAAAGCTTCCGGAAGAAGTTTGTCTTCAGGGTTTCTACCAGAAAGGCTTTCTTTTATTCTGTTTTTTAAATTCATATATTGGTGTTGTTTAGACAACCAAACTACCTGGAAATGTTCAGGAAAGAGATTGTGTTTGGGTTCATACACACCCTTTCAAGCATGTTAAGCATGTCTAAGAAAGCCTGTCTGTTAAAAAGCCTTTAAGATACAAGTGTGTGTTTTAACAAGGAAGAAGAATGTGGGGAATATGAAAGAAGAGATCTCTTCCTTATTCCTATTGATTGTGATCCCTATTTAAAATGTTCATTGTGAGTTAGTGCAGTCCACACATGGGTGGTTTCACAAACAGCTGTACAAGAGCTGCGCCTTGGATACAGTCATCTAAAATTGGCATTATTTAGAATTGAATCAGGAACAATCTGATTGTAGAATTAGATTAGACTCAATTAGATTAAATCTGGCCAGACATTAAATGTCAGCTTTCAGCATTTGTTTCAGTTTTTAATCTTCTGTGCTACAGGCATATTTTGGTCAGCACCTATTGAGATTTGATACTTAGAGCTTTCAGGTTTAATCCAGCAAAAAATACTGAAACAACCCTGGAGCAGTTGTGCTCAAACAGCTTGGTGTATATAAAGAACGTATCACTGCAAAAACTACAAAGACTCAAGAGCAATACATTATCTAATCGCATTAAAAAAAGACAGACATCGTTTGTGTAGATCCTTATTAGGTTAATCTTCTCTCATTTCTGTTCTTTGGTTTAAAGGAAATGACTGTAGTTATCAGAATCAGAATACTATATTAATCCCGAGGGGGGGATTATATTGTGTTACAGATGCTCAGTTAGGTGTAAATACATTCAAAAGGCAATAGATGTACATTTGAGAGTTAAGAAAATTGTGATTAAATAAATAAATAAACCTGTCTGTATGAATTTCAATATGTAAATAACTCTACACTTAAATACTGTATGAAATGCGTAATATATACAGTATGAAACTGATAAAGGAGTCAGGAAGGAGTTCAAGAGTTTGATGGCCGCAGGTAGGAATGATGACAATACTATAAAGATGAAAATTTGGGCCACCTACACATTACACCTAAAGGATCTTTGATAGAATCCCAATTTACATCTATAGGTATTAATATGGAGTTGGTCTCCCCTTTGCAGCTATAACAGCTTACACTCGTTTGGGAAGGCTTGCTACAAGATTTTGGAGTGTGTCTGTGGGAATTTTTGTCCATTCATCCATTTGTGAGGTCAGACACTGATGTTGGACGAGAGGGCCTGGCTCACAGTCTCCATTCTAGTTCATCCCAAATGTGTTTGATGGGGTTGGGGTCAGGACTCTGTGTGGGCCAGCCAAGTTCCTCCACACCACACTCATCCAACATTCACGCTGGAACAGAAAAGGGCCTTCCTCAAATATCCATCTATCCATCCACTCATTATCTTACACTTATAAAATTCAGGTTAACTGGGGGCACTGGAATTGTCCAAAATGTCTCGGTAAGCTGAAGCATTAAGATTTCCCTTCACTGGAACTAAAGGGCACAGGCCAGTCCTAGAAAAACAACCCCATAACTTTATCCCTCTTCCACCAAACTTTACAGTTGCCATAATGCAGTCAGGAAAGTAGTGTTCTTCTGACGTTCAACAAAAATCAGACTCATCCATTAGACTGCCAGAGCGTGAATCATCACTCCACAGAAGACATTTCCATAACTCCAGAGTCCAGTGGCAACGTGCTTCACACCTCTCCGTCCGATGCTTGGCATTGTGCTTGCTGATGTAAGGCTTGCATGCAGCTGCTTGGCCACAGAAACCCATGCCATGAAGCTCTCGGTGCACAGTTTTTGTGCCAGTGGATGTTTGGAACAGTGCAGTTGTTGAATTGGCGACTTTTATGCTCTATGTGCCTCAGCACTTGGCGACCCCATTCTGTATCCTTGTGGTTGCATTGCTCTGGTTCCTTCCAGCACGCAGTAATACCACTTACACTTGATGGTGGAATATCTTGGGGGGGGGGTGTCACCAGGTGGCTTGTTGCAATGTTGGCATCCTTTTACAGTATCACGCTTGAATTCAGTGATGACCCATTCCTTCACAAATGTTTGTAAGGGCCGACTGCATGGCTTTTATACGTGTGCCAATGAGAATGAACGAAACACATGAATTCAGCAATTAAGAGGTGAGGCCAAATGCTTTTATCCATACAGTGTACGTCTACATCTCTTCACAAAGTGCATATACAACAAAGCTGAGCTGCTCCTCCCAGAGGTGGTGTCTCATCAACACGTGCACTAGTGCTGAGCATTGCTGGGATTTGGTTAATGCGTCCACTGAGAGGCTGTTGCCCTAAACAAGAACTGGGGGAGGGGAAGTAACTCTCAATCTGTCAGTTTTAATCGGCGAGTCAGATATCTTGATGAAACACAAATTATTTAAAACTCAGTGTGTTAACAGACAGAAGAACACCATCCTCAGTGGTAGAAAGAAAAATAAAGGGGGACACTGTTCCAGAAGCCCTTACTGTTTTTCTGATGCTGTGGTTTTTGCAGTAAAACTATGACTCAGTAACTTTCAGATTCAATGAGTAGTAATCACCACCCCACCTAAGGAAAATAATCTGCTTAAATCATAACTGCATCAGCAACAAATATATCAGGGAGTCTTCGTATTTTTGCTTCAGTGAAAGTAGCAACACTGTCATGGGCTAGGTGTGAGAAGCCAAAGGCAGGACACCAAGGCTGCAAAGCAAACACGAGCAAGCCTTTGGCTGATTCCAAAAGGGTGACACAAATGGGAGACAAAAACCTTGAAAAATCCAAGGAAACATGAGATGTTTAATACTGGATCACAACCAAAGATAGGACAAAGAGAGAGAAGAGGACAGGATTCATTAGGGACTGGAAACAAGTGAGGGACAAGACAGGTGAAAGTAATGAAGACAGTGAGACTGACAAGAGGTAAAAGTCAAAGCAAATCACTAGAGAAAACCAACTATCAAAGTAAAAGAGGAAACGTTCCAAATGACATACTAGACATGGAGACATGAAGGTTCACAGACAGGGACACACCGTGGAGCAGTGCTTCTCAGACATTTTGCCATGCCCCACTTCAAAGGCCAAAAAAAACGTTTACACCCCACACCACACACAAACGCATGTCCCACACCCCAAAATTGTATCTGTCACTAACAAGAACGAAGGAGTCCCACTGAATTTGACTTAAATAAAGGTGAATGTTATCAGTGCAATAGTATCATTGTTTCTTTAATGTATTAAAATCATAAATATTCATTTTAGTTTCACTTCATATCTTTCACTTGGTTGTCTGCACCCTGCCTGCAGCAGCAGTTGCGTGCCCACAGTTTGAGAACCACCACTGTAGAGGCTTGAGTAACAAACAGGATCAGGGCAGAGGCAAGCCATCCATCCATCCATCCATCCTCTGTCACTTGTGCACGTCTGGGTTGATGGGATGCCCAGACCTCCCTCTCCCCAGCCACTGCTTCTAGATCCTTTATAAGTCACCAAAGCATTCTCAGGCCAGCCAAGAGACATAATCTCTTCAGTGTTTCCTGAGTCTTGCCTGGGGTTTCCTCCCAGTTGGAAATGCCCAAAACACTTTACTTAAGAGGTACCCAGAAGGCATCCTAGGTGACATGCCCAAACTACCTTAACTGGCTCCTCACCCCATCTCTAGGCAGAGCCTTCGAGGAAGTTCATTCATTCTTGATCCTGTTATGTTATTCACTACCCACAGCTTGTGGACATAGCTCAATAACTTCACCTAAATGCTCAGCTTTTTCTTTACTGCACCAGACCAATACAACATTTAGTGTCACATGTCTGCAGCAAACCGAACCCAGAACTGAATCATTTCAATAAAAACTTTAATAAAGTTTAAAGGGAACCAAAAACTCAAACGCAGGAATCAAAAACTTCAAAAAAGAAATCCAAACAGAAACTCAAACTCAATAATACTAAACCAGAGTCCAAAACTCAAAAGCAACACAAAGCCCTGGGATCATGACAAATACCGGGACGAGGCCCCAGGGTAGACCTAGGACATACAGGAGAGATTACACCTCTTAGCTGGCTTGGAAACGCCTTGGTGTCCCCCCAGAAGAGCTGGAGGAGGTGGCTGGGGAGAGGGAGATCTGGGAGTCTCTGCTTAGACTGCTGCTCCCACAACCTATACACTGTATATATTTAAAAATCTTATCAAAAAACACACTTTATCTGCTGTAGAAGAAAACTGATATTAGGTAACATTCATAGTATTAGATGTATTTTACTTTAAATGTTCCATACTTCCAAAATAACGAATCACTGCTGACTCTATAAATCCAACACTGAAAAAATAAACCCAAATAACTACAGGATATTTCCAGTATACACTGTATAGTATGACATTGTCACTTGATTTAATTCATAAACTTTCATTAAATTCTCATCAGATGGTTGGTTCTTTAACAAGAAACTAAAGCTGTCAGATAAACACAGTTGAGCTCATTATTTCACTGCTGAAACACATTAAAGGAGTTCATTGACAAGTAGCTGCAGATGTCCTATAGAAAGTTAAAGACATTTTTATAGCAGTTCTCAGACAGCGTAATTACACCTCTCACCTCTGAAGATTACCAACCCATTACACCAGCGAGCTGCTTGCGGGAAGCTCCTGAGCTGCTCAGTCAAAACACAATCAGGATCAGGATGCTTAATTAGTAATGACCTGTGTGATTGAAAGCCTGAACAAAGATCCCAGCATGTCCCGCTCTTGCAGATAAACACCCACAGATCATAAAGCAGGATGAATCACTGTCTCAGAGCCGCTCTGACCTGGATGAACGCAGAGACTGATGTGAGGCAGAGGGGGAGGAAAATAGGAAGGACGGTGGAGACATGGCTCATGTTGCAGCCATTACAGAGGATGTGGCTCTGCTGCCTCCCAGAATATAGATGTACAAAGTGGGTAAACTCATTCCTCCTCCAGTGCGTGTTTCTTATACTCAGGGCATGACTTGTGAATTTAGGAAGCGCTCCAAACTCACAAGTTACCTGTACTTAAAAATAGGGATTGTTGACAGTGTGTGTCTAGATTATTAAAAAAAAACCTGCATGTTTTCCTTTTAAAAATAAAGTGCCACCCAGAGAACATCAACCACATACCACTACCAAAACACTCCACACAAGAGGCTGAGGAAATGTGAAGTTGAAAATTTTACATGACAAAAACTGAATATAGTAATTGGTTTTTTCATTCACCCAATTCCACGCTTTTGAGCTGTAGTCAGTCCGTGCTCGTTTTCTCCCCTTTGATCACTGCCTTTCTCCCTCCTTCTCCCCGAATCCATCACTCCCCTCCATCCCTGCACTGAGCTGTTGCCATAGAGATGGTGAGGCTGAATGGGTTAAGAAGGAGGCGGAGCCTTTGCTGCACTCCAGATGGTAGTAAGCCCTCCCTCACCACAGGTCTCCAGGGACCTCCAGTGAAAGAGAAGGCCTCTCCTGCTTAGTATTCACCCCCTCAAACGTCAGTCCAGGAGCTGCATTTGTGACCCTGTGACAATGTGGGATTCTGTGGGAAATCTGGGAGGGGGAAGCTGGATTCTCCTCCTCAGCTCTGCTCAGCTGAAAAAGAATTATGGGAGATCTTTTTCTTAACCACTGATCTGATTAAAGGGGGAAAGTGACACCCATGGCCCCCCATGTTTTTTCTTAAATCACCCTTTGCCCTCCAAAAGCAGTGTATACATGTTTTCCCTGCGCGCTGGAAGCCATCTTGCATTGTCTTTTGGAGCTGGAGAGCCCCGTCAGCAGCACCCCCCAGTGTCTGAGTTCATATAGGACTCATTTATTGTCACACACTGTATATATCAGTACAATATATCTTCTAGACATATAATAAGCAGTACAGATTCTTAAAGTAGAAAAATAGTCAAAATAATTTAAAGTGACAATTGTGCAGTATTACAGGTGGCTTATTTTAGGCACATTTAACTATAAGAATATGATATTGTTGGATAAAGGATATTATATGCAATACAATCTAGTTAACAGCAAACTCATTTTGATATAATTCACCATAATCACTGAGTATTATGTCATGTTTCTGAACAGCTTTTTGTCCCAGATAAAATCAAAATGGTAGACCTTCCATATTTATCCAAGTATGCAACTACCTTAGCATTTCAATATGTTAAATATATGTAGAAGGTGCAGGTGAAATTTGAATTTAAAGCTGTACATAATAAATTGTTTCATGTGCAAGATGTGGAGTGAAAGGTGCAACAGTGACACATAGTGGCAGGTGTATGTAAGAGCCAGCAAAGTTATCTGCTGCAGCAAGTGTACACTGCCAGGCCAAAACACAAGTCATCCCCTGAATTTAACTAAGCAAAGAGCTAACAGCCTCTGGGATAATTAGTGTAGTGATTAGGATGCTTCAGCTGGCAACAATTTATTTGACCCCAGCTGATGCAGTGAGTAGTTTCTCATTTCATACAGAACTACAGTGGACGAAAAGGTTGGCACTCTGTGTCAGAAGCATCAACTTATTGGTTTGCATCAAGCAAAAAAAAAAAACGTGTGAGATTGCTGGAACTGCTCAAACTGGGTTCAGAGCTGTCCAATGTGTTGTTAAAACCCTGAAGGATAGTGGTGAACCATCATCTTTAAGGAATAACAGTGGTTAGAAAAAATGTATGATGGTAGTCAGAGATCACTTAAATGTTTGGTGAAATGTTGTAAAAAAAATAATACAAATCACAGCTATGATTATTAAAGTAACAGAATTTCCACATGTAAAACGTGAAGAGAACGCAAGGGGCTGAGTCTAGATTTACCCTGTTCCTAAATGACAGGCCCATCAGAGGCAGATGAAGCGATGTACCTATGCCTACCATACAAGCCTGTGGGATTGCTTCAGTTGATCAGTTTGAGGTTCAACGTTATGTGCCCAAAAAAATGAGACTACCTGAATATACTGAATATACTGGATTGCCAGGGTGATCCATAAATGGATTCTTTTCTTCCCTGATTGTATGAGCATATTCCAAGATGATGATGATGATGATGCCAGGATTCTTCAGGCTTCAGGGAGCATGAGACAACATTTCCACACATGGACTGGGCACCACAGAGTGCAGACCTTAACCCCACTGAGAATCTTTGGGATGTGCTGGAGGAGACTTCTGCAGCTCTCCCTTCATCAATATGAGATCTTGGTGAAAAATTAGTGCAAATTTGGAGAGGAAAAAAATGCTTTCACATTCGCATAAGCTTATCGAAACAATGCCATGGGGAGCGTGTGCCATCATCAAGGCTGAAGGTGACCCAACAAAATATTAGAGTGCAACTTTTTTTTTTTTGGCCAGACAGTGTAGTTCTAATTATGTGACTGTGTTTGCAGTGGCTGTCCTTAGGTGTTAAAGACCAGGTAGGTGAAGGTCTCTTCTTTGGGTTTGACATTAAAATTATAGTGTCCAATGCGGTTCCTGTGGCAGTAGAAGAGGCAGGCGAAGCCAACGATGAAGAAGAGCGACAGGCCAATTCCAAGACAGGCAAAACCAGCTATATGAATAGTGTTAAGTTCCTTATCCAGGGGCTCTGCAGGAATATACAGTATGCATCAGGTTGAAGCATTACAAATCAGTAGATTTTCAACAATGAAATGGTGACGTGATGATACAAACACTGGGACTTTAATTACTGGCTTTTAGAAGTAACTCTTTCAGCACCATTACAAGAATAGCTGTTTTTTCTGTTAAACGTATGAGTTCAAGTTTGGAAAAAAAAATAATTATCCTCATGTGGACATAACTCAAACATTTTTCACCAAGTTTTGAAAAGTCTGTTTTCCATCGATTTTCACCCGATGATAGCTAGAAGAGGTTTCACCTCCTCATGACCCTGAGCTGGATAAGTGGTTAAGAAAATGGATGTATGAATGTTTTCCATTGAGCTACTTGAACTTTCCTCTCTAACTGATAATAGAGACAGCAGCACTACTGCCTTAATTTAACAGCTATAGCTGGCTCGTTCACATGTAGAAATGAAGAGACTGCTAGATTTATAATGGCAAATGAAGGCACTAATAGCTCTTCTGCTTTAAAAATGGAGGAGCTCGACAGCAGCAGAGTGGAAGCTGAAGTGTCACTGCTACCTGATTTTAATTCAAACTGAAGCACAGAAGAGGGATGCAAATGAAAAACAGCATGTTCTAACACAGCACGTGAAATACTGGAACTGAACGTTTCAAAGCAGATACTGTGTAAAAATACACACCTTCATCTGACTTCATTATAGGCCCAACTGAACCGAACCGTGTTGCAATTGCATTTACAGACTGAGCTGTTCTTTGGAGGCAGCCCTGCAAGAAAAAATCAGAATATTTTATATTGCATCTTCTTTGAATGTTCCATCAGCTAGATGCTTTATTCTTAGGTTAGTTATTTTGAACTGAAGGCTGAAGGGCTGTATGTACTATGTGGTGAAGTAGAAAGCACTTACAGGCACACAGGTATCCGATCCAGTCTGCAGGCAGATCTGAACCCGGCAGTGCAGATAGATCACGTTCAGGTTGACAAAGGAAAAGATCTTTACAGACACACGGGATCTGCTCGAGTTCCCGTTCATCAGCACTCTGGTGTATGTGTTAAGGGAACATCTGTGGAGACACAGGCACAGATGTTCCTTCACAGACAGACTGAAGGATGAACTAAAGAACATCTGACTATAAACTGCACAATAACTATAAAACTTATTCACCCCCCTTGGATGTTTCATCCTTTAATTGCTTTAATGAATGAAACCGTGCTCAATATAATTTGGCTTTTTGACAAGAATTTGCAAAAAAAACAGCTTCTTTCATGTGAAAGTGAAAACAGTTTTACAAACCTATGTCACTTAACTGAAAATATATACGGTAAAATAAATGTTTGCATAAATATTCAGGCCCTTTAGGTTAGTATTAAGTAGATGCACCTCTGGCTGCAATCACAGCACTGAGTCTGTGTGGACATGTCTCAGTCAGGCTGGCACATCTGCACACTGCAATTTTTCTCCATTCTTTCTTATAAAACAGCTCAAGCTCTGTTAGGTTGCTCGGGAATCTGGCATGAACAGCTCTTTGTAAGTCCAGCTACATATTCTCAATTGGACTGAGATCTGGGCTCTGACTTGGCCAGTCCAGAACATTCACCTTGTTATCTTTGAACCATTTCTGTGAAGCTTTTGCTGTATGCTTGGAGTCATTGTCTTGCTGGAAAATAAATCTTCTCCCAAGCCATAGTTCTCTTGCAGACTGGGTGAGATCATCCTCCAGGATTTGGTGATATTTTTCTGCATTCATGTTCCCCTCTACCTTTATAAGCCTTCCAGAGCCTGCTGCTGAGAAGCATCCCCAGAGCATGACGCTGCCACCGCCATGCTTCACAGTGGAGATGGTGTGTTTGTGGTGATGTGCAGTGTTTGGTGTTTGACAACCATAGCATCTAGTCTGATGGCCAAAAAACTCAATTGTTGTCTCATCAGAAACAAATTCTATGTTGAATTAGCTCAGTCCTTTAAAGGACCTGAATATTTATGCAAACATTTATTTTACACTATATATTTTTAATTAACTGACATTAGGTTGCAAAACTCTGCTTTTACTTTGGGACAAAAGGAGATGTTTTTGCAAATTCTTGTAAAAAAAAAAAGTCAAATTATATTGACCATGACTTCATTTATTAAAGCATAATAAGGGTGAAACTTCAAAGGGAGGGTGAATACTTTTTATATAACCTTTGACTGATGAGTGCAAAATAACAGCCTGCCATTTCAGAGTGTTACTAAACACCATCTTTTCTACATATATAGCCAGGCGTTTGAAGAATCTGCTGGGACTTCAGTCAATCAGGTCACCATCACATGACACATTTTGCAGAAGCCTTTAATACTGATATAGCAACCACGCTGACTAATTGTCACTTTTGATGTCACAGTGTGTTTTTTGGTAGTGTTTGAAGCATGGAGATGAGTTCCATTTGAATTGTGGGACATTTAGCTGTGAATCAGGCAACATCTTTTGGTCAATATAGGTGCATGGGGGAGATGTCTGTTTTTTAGCGGGTGACATCATCACCATCACATTTTCCACACCGCTGCCATTCATTGGGGGATTCTCAGATTGCTCAGTTTAAAAATTGAGAAAATTAAAAAAAAAAAAAAACATCCACTCCCACTAACACAATCATCATATATTGTAATATATTTGTGTAATTCACAAAAGCCTTCACTAAACTACTTTTTGGATGGGATATAATGTTTACAGTGAGCTTTAGAGACACTGGCAAATGGATTTTGTTAGCTCTGAATGGGGATAGGCTGGCTGGTTCACCCTTATGCTAAGGTGCTCCTGGCTGCAGGGGCCTGTCTAGAATAGGGACATTGGGTGGCACCAGCCCCCCACCCCACAAAATATTATCCCCGACCCACCAATGCAATTGGACTAAAGTGCTGTTACAGTGCCCAGCAGCATTGATTGAGTGCATGAATAGGACCAGTAGAAATGTGACTATAATTAAGTATGACGCTTCAACTATACCTTATTTTGGATATTACTTTCTACTCCCTACTGTTTATTTTAAAGCTCTAGTTTACTTATTACCAGGCCCACATGAAATCTGCGCCCACAGATTTTCCACAGAGTTTGAAGAGGCGCTTGATGCCAGGCAAACGTTTGCCATTTCCGCCTCTTTGTCGTTGGTTTACGGTGTGGTTTTTGATCGGTGTGAAAAGGCTGTCCTGAAAGCACGTCCTGAAACCTTCACGATGAAATTAACCCATAAGGACCCAGACCCATTATTCCTTACAGTATGGGAGATATACAACAGACCAAGAGGCCCACACAGCTGTAAAAATGTAAAGTGTTTGTTACATGCATGTCATCACGGGTTCTTATAGGTTAAGTGTTAAAATGAAAAGCTTGACTAAACTGATGTTTTTTTAAAGCCTGCTGTAATGTTGAGAAGAATTAGGCTAATTTATTGCTCAGAAAACAATGATTATGACTTTTTTTAACCAGTAGTTGATACTGTAGCAGTTTACACATTCGCCTTACAAGCGGATGGTCCCTGGTTCAATTCCAGGTGGGGACACAAGCCCCTCTCACCATGAAGGGTTGCATCAGGAAGGGCATCTGGCGTAAAACCTCTGCCTAATTACCAATGCAGATTAACCTGCTGCGGTGACCTCTTGGGGAGAATACAAGGGAACAGCTGAAGGAAGGTCGATAATGTCACAATCAAAAAACACTCCACAGATGTTCCCCCTGGATCAGCACAAAAACGATGAAAGAAATACACAGATTGTGTTTGGGCCTACTGATAACTTATTATTATAGATCAGGCTATCCCAGCAATAAAATCAATCGACAGCTGCAACATGAAAGTGAAACAATCATCAATTAATCAAAAATTATGATCCAGTATGTGTATAATTCAGTCTATATAATGACTATGTTTACTTTCAGGACTTTAAATATATTTTGATTATACAATCTATTAAGATGCTTAAGTAGGATTATAACTCTCACTCAAGTAAAAAGCCTAAATACTTTTTCCTACTGTGAAAAACAATTATCTAACACAAAAACGCATTTAAACTCTTGTGCAGTCAGTGTTTTCTATACTGATTTTATTTCTGATTTCCTGTGCACCCCCGCAACCTTGATCTCGATCCCTGCCTCTGTAGCCCCATTTAATAAGTTCTGGAAACCCCCCAGCTGGCTGTAGCTTCAGACATGTATCTGTCAGTAAAAATATCAGCCCTTTTACTGAACTCTCATTAAGGATGATAATATGTATTCACTCAAATGTTACAGTGAGCAGCATGAGTCCTAAAGTTTTTAGTTTTAAGCTTGCAAATGTAATGTTTTACCTTCTTGCGCCAAAATAATGGAGGAATAGATCACAAACCATATTAAAGAGCTGCCTTTGCTACACATTTTTTGTGTAGTATTTTTACCATGGAAACATTACATTTCTAACCTAGAGAAGTCAAGAATTCCCTGGCAACAAGTTTCATATTTTCCAAATTACTTGAGACCACAGTTTATAGTTAATTTGTGATCCTGAAAATGAATAAAATACTGAATCTAACATAAATTGCAGAGGTAACAAAATGAGTAAATGAACTGAACATCAGTAATTAAGGTGAGGAAATCAATTGACGCATCAGGAATTGTAGCTGGGAAATAGTGATAGTGTAGCAGGGACATACCCATTCTCTATGAAGACGTGGCTGGGGATGTCTACAGGGTTTTGGGTGGAAGTGGCCCAGCACTTGTCAATGACTAGTTTAATCTGGTCTGAGGAGGTGTTAAGGCTGACCTCTATTACCACCGGCTGCTCTCTGGACAAGGTGTAGTTTTGAGGCAGTGGCATTGTACCATTCATCAGCTGCACTGTCACCTGGAATGACCCCGAGTCCATGATGATGAGATCTTTAATCGTTTCATATCTGCATATGGATGAAAAAAATTGCATACAGACATAGTAAGTAAGTAAATAAATAAAACTTCATGCTACTGATAATTTAACATGTATAGAACACACTAAAAAATGCAGTAGCTGTTGGTTATACAATGCTGCCTGCATTGGACAATAAAGTTGTACTCACTGAAAATGGGACGTCTGAGTTTCAGTGAATAAAACTGGTCAACTACTTTTCACATTTTGGGGCAGCCAATAGGATATCAGGAACAACCATGGCCCCTGGCATGCCCTTGGTGGTAGCACTGACAACATGAGCACAACCAGATGGGAGAGCTGCAGTATCAGCAGCTACCTTGGGATTCATTCTTGTTCAAATCTTTAGGCCCAGGTAAACCATTCAGGAAATATAATGCAGGACTGTCACGGGGGTAACCCGTGCCCTATAGGGGACTGACTTAGTGTATGGCCCACAGTACACTAAAATGACAGCTTCTACTTTATTGTTACATCAGCCGGCAAAGTGGACTTGTTGTTTTAGTTGTGGATGTGAGGCCAATGCTACTATTGACAATTTAATCATTGATTGGTTTGAAGTCGTATTAATTTATCTCTGACCTT
>VUQH01027576.1:0-18973 GCA_015106775.1 Etroplus canarensis
CACTGCACTTTATGTTTTCATATGTTTATAACAGACCAGCACTGAAAATGTAACTGTTTATTGCAAAATCTGATCAGCACAGTGTGACTCATGATTTAACTTTGCATACGAATAATGTAAGCTACACAAATAGCATCCGAATTAGAAGAAACAACATTTGAGAAGTAAATGTTGTGTGATCCTGAACCCCATGTGAGATTTGTGTAGCAATGAAACATTTTCCCGTAAGACCTTTCAGCACAGCTCAGTGATTCAACAATGCTTGGAGACATTCTCCTCTAAAGAGTAAAGCAAAAGAACAAAGTGGCCCTGAGGACCAAAGGAAGCTTACATGTACAAATCACACAAAGCTTTGTATAATACAGAAAAAGAGACTTTTTAAAATTTAAAATGAATAATTACTGCCTTGATTAATTATTGGAGAATAAAGTAACAAGACAAGCGCATTTACCTAAAGGCTAATGTGAGGTCTTCAGATGTCTTTTGTTCAACTGACAGTCAAAATCCTGAAAACATTTATTATAAATATAAAACAAGCAAATCTGAAAATCTTTAAAACTATAACCAAAGAAATTCTGGTGTTTTCTCTTGAAAAAAGGCAATTAATTTAATGTCGGAATTTAATGTTAAATGATTAATCTGTGTACCAACAGATTTGACTGATTTGCTAAGGCTGTAGATTAATCATATGAATAAATGTAACATACAGTATGTACATGTAAAATCAGAAATTCATAGACATAATCACTGGCTGAGTCAAGAATACATTTTTAATTTTTTTTTTTTGGATGAATGAATGAAACTCTTGCACATCTACAAATTGCATTTGTATTGCATATGGGATTGTGGACATTTATATTTAATAAAGTATTTTGATGTTACTACCTTTAGCTTAAGCCCTGCTGTGGCACAAGTGTCTTAAATATTTCTTAGACTGTGAAAGAATGCTTAGCATCGGTAAAGCTCTGTATCTAAAGATACAATAGTGTCGATGTTAGTTACATCATGACAGACCTAAACAGGTACATTTGCAGGTTCTGTTTGGAATAAACTGCCGCTGATGATGCACATTACAGAAGAGCAACTTACTTTCTGCAGCAGAGTTCATATTCTCATACATGCCTTTGTGAGCTTGCCTTCCTGAGAGATTCATGGTACCTTTAGGGTTACAGTGACCTCCAGCTGCTGTTCTAGTCCTACTTCTTTTTCATATCCCTGTGCTGGGGCCAAATGTGTCCTGATTCATTAGATGTTATGACACAGATGTCTGCTGACACATCTATGAGGGGGTCACTGGAGCAAAATCCCTGCTCCTGTGTATGAAATGAACATAAAAAATCATTTGTTTGGCTCTCCTTTAGGATATTTCTCATTAGTGAAATTAAGCTTGTCTATAGAGTTTTTAGCAGTGATTAGCTGCTCATATCACCTAAGTGCTCACTTTGCCCTTTCAGATGAGTTGAAATAACCCTGTTTACTCAGCTGTACCCTTGAACCAGGCCCTGCTGTGCTCAGATCTAGTCGCCTGGTAATGCCACACATAAGGCCACACTCTAATGCACTTATATAACCACAAATGGCCGCATTGTTGCATGAATATTTAAATGACAGGAAAAGAGCTCAGAGCTCAAGAGCTGGAAGGGGAAAACTATGCAGAATGCGACTGAGCTCTTTGCCGAACAGTTATCAACATTTAAATCAGATTATGTATTTTAAATATCAATGCTCAAAAGGCAGAGATGATGAATTGTGAGTATATAATTTAGAGCACAGATATACACTCCCAGTCAAAAGTTTGGACACCCTTGGCCATACTCCACTATGGCTGAGCGTGTATATTATAAGCAAATGTATTGTGTGTGTGTGTGTGTGTGTGTGTGTGTGTGTGCGTGCGTGTGTGTGAATGCTGTTATTAATTAGATATTTAAAATGTGTATTCTATTACACCACCAAAAATTAAAGGCAATTCCACCTGCAACTTAAATGCAAGACTCATGTGGGCTAATTGTTTTACATAAAGAGAAGAGGAAAAAATGACAAGCAAAATACATGGTATTTTATCCATTATATAAAAACTTACTATTAACAAGTGAAAAATAAAGCTCTCATACAGGGAGAAAAAATCATTGCATTGGGGACAGTACATTCCTGGTTTTAGTATCTGCAATAAAACGTTTTTTTTTCATAATAACATATATACAGAAATAATTCTCATAATTGCAGTGACCTTTACTAACAATAAAGCACATTGAAAATGACAATGGACAAAAAGATGCTCAGTCATCTCTTTAATGCTTCATCTTATTTAGAGCTTTTCCGTGATCTAGCTGCAGAATAAAAAGGTTAATCCCATGTGAAAGTCCTCTATCTGTCTTTTCACGTACATATCAACATCTGTGTGTGTCCACAGAGGGAAGCGCCTACGAGGAGAGCATCTGCAATGAGGGCAGCGTCTGTGGGAGTGACTCAACTTTTTACAGACAAACTGAAGGTGGATACATATTTTATAATGATTTCACTAGTGCTTGTTTGTACCATACAGCTGTAGTTGTTTTTATTTCTATGTCATGTCAGACATGTGGCCCTTCAAATATCAAAACTATGACACCTTGTGGCGACACATACTGTATACGAAATCAAAGAGAAAAACATCACCTACAACACTGCATACACACTTCTGGATTCTTTAATGTACAAATCTCAAAATCTTTCTCCAGGTAAAAACTAGCTTAACTATTTGTTAAAACGTCTTGATGCATGCTCAATCATCCAGGTACGTAAAGCCTCAAAAGTTGATTCTGTTCATCTGGACGTAAGGTTTTCCGTGGGAGAAACGTCTCATCACTCATCCAAGTGACTTCTTCAGTCTCAACTGACTGCAGGTTTCCCCAACCTTATAAACAGTACATTTGCATAATGACTGAAACTATCACTACTGAGTGAAACTATCACCACTGGGGGACAATGGGCTGGTCAGTTCCTTAGCCATTAAAATGCAAATTCTTATGACTATTACCTCATAAACACTGAGGTAATAGTTGAGCCAATCTTTGTTAGTTTTAGTTCATTAGAAAGAAATGTTCTAAAATAGGGGCATCCTAGCAGCTGATTTACATGCAGCTGTAAATATAAGTAGTTCTAGTTGAAGTACTTGTTGTAATTGTGAAGTACTGAAGGTTACTGTACATTTAAGTACCAGGGCCAAATACGGTGGCAGGGAGACTAAGGGGGAAATATGAGCTGTGTGCCTTATTTAAGTCCTGGTGTTGTCCAGTTTTATGTGATTCAAAGTTAAATAAATGCTAATTTAAGAATCTTTGGAACAATATTATAATAACTGTTATAATGAAGACATGAAAGCTAAAGTTGGCATTGCAGGAAAATATTTGCTTTCTTGTAGTGAATAATGAGATGAGAAACATGGATTTTGTTAAGACAGTTCCTAGTTAGCTGACCCCATCTTCTTACTGAATGGACAGACATGAGTGACGACATTCTCACATTACTCTCTGCAAGGAACCAGTAAAGGGCATTTCCCACTATGTTGAACTACTTTTTTGAGCTGTTGCTGGAGCAGCAGTTTTGGGCCCATTTCTGATTAATTCCTTGATTTAATGCTCGGTGACCTCTCTTAGCAAGTTTAATTATTGGCTTAAACAGAGGAATGCAGTCATGCTATTAGCTGCTATTTCTTTATCTCCATGATCATACTAAAGTAGCATTTGAAATTAATTCTCATGATTATGTTGACACTGAACCAACTAAAATATGAATTATACAAACTCTTTAAATGTTGTATTTCCTGGAGGGTACTTTTACTAATACAACAGTAGCTTCTCTAAACTTCTAATTTCACATACTAGCTGGTAAATTGTTGATCATTTCCTCAGCTTGTTTCACATGCAAGCAATTTTAGATAAACCAGGGGGCGCTGCATGGAGTCAAATCAAGATTTTAATACACTAAGACAAAGACTGTCTTGCAGAGTCAAAGACAGACAAAACAAAGGGCTTTTTTGAAGAACGTTTACATTTTTTTTCTGAATCCATCAATGCAATGTCTGCCATCTATTGACCACATTGCAGACCTGGCACATTTGGGTATTCAAGTAGCAGGCCTTTTATCCTGGTTGGTAATCCATTCTTGTTATAGTGAATTTTATAAGAAAAGCACTTCACATTATCCAGATCAAACTGATTTGGTGATCTTTTTAATTTTCTCATGAATCCACAAAGTCATATTTTTTCCCATGCTGACTTTCATGTTACGTAAGCATTATAGCAGATAAAACAGGAACAATGAATAGTTTTTGATCTTGTTTGTAATCTTTTGGCTCAGGTTCCCAGTTGCATCTCAACCAGCTTTGTTGGTCTGTTTTCTTTTTGTGTCCTGCCCTGCTCTCATTTCTTGTCATGCTCTTAGTTCACTGCACTAACAAGATGAGTGACAGCAAACATGAATGAAAAGCTGCTGTGGGCTGATGGTAATGCCTCAATCTGCAGTGCCTCAGAAACTATAACGAAGGAATGAAGGCAGTAATGTAGTAATGCATGCCTTTAAAAGAGAACTGAACTGAAAAGGATTCTTCTCATATTTTATTTTTTGTATTCTGTTTCAAGGATGATTCAGTTAATAACAAAATAAGTGATTATTGTTTTTGTGTTTAGAGCACAGCATGGCAGAGACGCTCACTGTGGCCAGACGGGTGGCAGAGGAGGCCATAGACGAGGCCATTTCCAAGGCTGAATTTGACACTTCCAGTCAGGTTATTCATGTTTGTCATGTCATATTAATATTTAGTTGGTTTTTGAACCCTTATCTACCCATGCAGTCTTGTATTACAGTACACATGCTGCAATATGTTGGGGTTTATCCTCAATCCATGTGTTTTGATAAATAGCCTCTGGAGACCTTACATGAAGTTTCTCTTTAATCTGACTTTTCTAGTTTTTGCTCTTTAAGTCAGATTACGATAAACCATCAGGATTATGCTGTAGTCAAAAAGACAGCTTAATACTACAATAAAAAACAATGGCAGGGCCATTGCTAGGATAAAGACAAAATCAAAAGCAACATTAAATGTAGGTTGAGGTCCAAATGTATTAGGAATTAAGTGTAAACATGCAGCTTTCAAAGGGTATATCTAAAACATCACTGTCTTAAATACACCCATTTTGTAAAAAGTATGTTAATTTTCACAGGCTCTCTCTCTCTCTCTCTCCCTCTCTCTCTCCCTCTCTCTCTTTATTATTCAGAAATTGCTCCACAATTTGTAGATGCAGATTCTTGCAGATTGCTGAACCTCTGTCCATCTGTGTTTCTGAGAGACTCTGCCTTTCTAAGTGCTTCTAAGTTCTTTTTACACCCAGTCACATTACTGTCATGTTGCCATTTAGCTTAATTAGTTGCAACATGCTCCTCCAGCTGATACTTTTCAGGACAACTTACTTTTCCAACCTTTCGTTGCCCTTGTCCCAACTTTTTTGAGATATGTTGTTGCCATCAAATTCAAATTCATAATTGATTTTATTTATTCAAGCACTATTATTCACAACAAACTCAAATTATCTGATGAAAATACATTCATAAAGTATTTTCCTACAGTTACTAAACAATATTACGTACTTTTGGGTAAGTTAGCCCCGAAACACTTTTATCTTGCAAAAGAGGTACTACTGGGATCATAGACTTTATATGATACTAGGTCTATTTACTCCTAAATTAATCACTTGAATTTTAACTTATATAAGTTGGACCAAAAAGTAGATTTCTAGTTCTGCTGCCAAATATACACTACTGTACACTACTGCTCAAAAGTTTGGGATCACTTGGAAATTCTCTTGTTTTCCATGAAAACACACATGAAATTAGTCTGAATAGAAAATAGAGCAAATGAACAGGAAATGCTGACATTGTCAGAGTTAGAAATAATTTAAATGAAAATGATGAAAGTGGTCATCAAACTTTGCCTTTATCAAAAAAGACCTTTTACAGCAATTATAGTCTGGCAGACCTTAGACATTCTAGATGTCAATTTTTCAAGGTAGTCTGATGATATTTCACTGCATGCTTCCTGGAGCATCTCCAACAAAATGAAATAGCTCAGTGCAGTCTTCCTCTTTACCATACAGTCAAGCTGCTCCCACAACACAATAGAATTCAGCCCCAAAGACTGTGCTGGCCACTCTATTACAGTCACAATTCTGGCTAACTTCTTATTCTTTAAATATTGCTGACACATTTTGGAGGTGTGTTTTTAGTCATTATCCTGTTGTAGGATGAAATCGTCCCCAGTCAAGTGCTGCCCACAGGGTATGACATGGCATTTCAAAATCTTTTGATACTTTTCCTTCCTCAAGGTCCCTTCCACTCTGTACAAATCTCCTATTTTACCACCTCCAAAACACTCCCAGACCTTCATTCTGCCTCTAATATGCTTGGCTGATGGTACTAGCATCATTTCATTTGTTCTGTGTTTCACAAATGTTTCTCTGTTTGACTTGAAGACATCAAACGTGGATTCGTCCGTTGCCAACACCTTCCTCGGGTCTGCAAGTATCCAGTGTCTGCGCTCTTTTGCCCATCTCAGTCTTTTCTTTTTATTGGCCAGTCTGAAGTATGGCTTTTTCTCTGCTATTCTGCCATGAAGTCTAGCATCTGTAAGTTGATGCTTACACTGGTGTGTGACAGGTACTATTTAGTGCAGCTGCCAGTTGACGACCTGTGAAGCGTATTTGTCTTAAACTACACAGTCTTAGATATTTGTCTTCTTGCACAGTTGTGCATAGGGGCCTTTTCTGTCCTTGTTAGAGCCAGTTTGTGCTGCTTATTGACACAAGCCCCTCTCACCATGGAGAGTTGTGTCAGGAAGGGCATCCGGTGTAAAATCTCTGCCAAATTACCAGTGCGGATTAATCCGCTGTGGCAACCCCTTGGTGGAGAATACAAGGGAGCAGCCGAAAGGTACATTGAAGCGAATAGTTGACAGCATGGTAAAAGATTTTAAGTTTCCTCACAATTTCTCACATTGAATGCTCTTTCTTTTTAAGCACAACAATAGACTGACAGTTCACGAAAGAAAGTTTTTTCTTTCTGGCAATTTTGAATCTGTAAACAAACAACTGCTCAGGCTTCAGACACTAAACTTTGGAGCAATACTGTATATTTAGTGTACATTTAGAGGTGCAATCAGCTTATAGTGTGTATGTGTGTGGTGGTGAATAGCTTGTTATTTGTGTGTTTACAACAGGAGAAGCAGGATGAGGCACGTTATCTGCGGGAGCACAAAGGAGAGCTCATTGAAGAACTGGCCAAAACAATTGTCCAAAAAGTAAAACTAAAATATAAGAATAATAATTTTGCATAGTATAAAGTGTTTTGTAGTATGTGATTAGAATGATGTTTTCACGGCTCTTAAAATTCATATTTCTTGCATGTAATTAAAAATAAAAGCTAGTTGATATTTTTTTGTTGGTTTGTTTCATAAGGCATCTGAGCTGCATGTAGCACTAATCCTGGTATCTGTTTATGTAAGATCATTAATAGGAGGAAGACTTTGGCTGAGATGAGAGCAGAATATGACCAAGACCGGGCCCTTGAACGCAATCCTGACCTTCATCACCATCATCAGTCCCCCAGTGATCAAGCCTCCAGCTCACAGAAGCAGCAACCAAACCTCTGGGTAAAAATAATCACGTTTTCCAGTGCAATAAGTTTACCTTTGTGTATAATGGATGGAATGTGACTGCGCACTGTAACACAAGTGATGTGTTTCTATTCATTCCTAATGATTAAAAAATGTTGTTACAAACATTTTGGCTAAAATTCCCTCAACTGAAAAGAACAACTGTTTGAGTTCACATATCTATAGGTTGTCAGCTCTTCTACCACTGAAACAAAGGATTGCATGTTGGCACATGCTGACCTCTGCTGGTTAAACTGTTCATCATGCTTTCCTGATTTTAATTCCAGAATCAGAGCCAGGATAGTTTATTAATCCCAGGGAGGAAATGTGTTGAAGGCTTAAACATAAAATCAAATATAGGTAGCGTGCAATTTTTTTCTAATTTTGCACCAACTTTCATCTCTTTCCTCAGAGATCACAATCTGCCTTCTCAGTGTTGGACAATGACCCATCGGGTCTTACACAAGACTCTCCACAAACATTAAGGAAGGAAGGCAATGTGTCCGCTATAGCTTCTTGTAAGAGTGTTGACCGGCTGGATAATGCTGGTAAGATCCTCTAGCGTTTAACTTATAAAACTCACCAGTACATCAAACTCATAGTTCCAGAGCCATGTGTAGCTCTTTGGCCCATCTGCAGTGGCTCCCTGTGACAAAAAAACAACAACAAAAAAAACTAGAGCAATATAAAATTATATCCTCTTCTTTTTGCTAAACCTCAGTAACAGATTGAAACTTTCCTATTTTTTTTATTTTAAATTATTATTAAAGTAGGCTCCTTTTAATTTGCACTTATTTTCGCATATATGGGTGGGTCTCAAAGCAGCCTGCGGACCTTTATAGCTACAATGTTTCAAAGTCAGCCTAAACATGTGAAAGGATATTTTCTGCTCCACGACACAGCCACTACATTTGGTTACCAATAGAAATAGGTAACAAAATAAGTATCCATTACAGTAACAGTTTTAGTAAACACAACAAAAACTTGGTTTGTTTTAATCAAAATGCAATGTTAAAGTGCTACATAACCATAAATATCCCACTGCAAAATAGTCACAATATATAGAATATATAATGTAAACTTTATGTATTCAAAATTAATTATTTTTGCTACAGCAGATTAAAAAATATAAGTTAAACTCAGCAAAGATATAGCAACAATAACAATACATAGCTTAAGTAAGATGGTATTATAAGGCTCAGATTTGTGGCTCTTTACAGATTTTGTGGTTCTAGAATTGCTTAAAAATGGCTCTTCTGATAGTAAAGGTTACCAACCCTTAAACTAAACCATTGGACTGTGACATTTTACTTGGATTTTTATTTCTTTTATAAAATCTATTTTATTATAAAATGTAATAATTTTATTAGATTTGCTGGGATTAATTTAATGCCTTGTGTAAAAACACTTTGTAATGTTGGTTCTACAAACCACTTTGTTTACAAATGCTTCATCTATTGTTATGCATTAACATCATGTAGAAGGAGTTGGATTTCAAGCGAATATAAATATGATATACAGGATGTGTTTATCTAACTGGATTAACATGATTTTGTTGAAGGGCAACCAGTAACTCTCTGTCTAATTCTAGCAATACCTAGAGAGTAATTCATAATATTTTCAAGTGAGAGTACAAGCACTTGTTGAGAATAGTCCTTCACAAAGGCCAATCCTATATCTCACAAAAAGAATGTGACACACATTAGCAGCAAAACTTCATGTTTTTTCCTTGGACCATAAATTGTTGCACCATAAAGTTTAATAAAAACTTTGAAGTCTATTTATTTATTTATTTATTTGATAAACACCCCTGAAAGCATATTTCTGCCTTGACTTTCTGTCTTGGTGGAGAAAGAATACATGGAGCCACAGTAGGGAGACCCAAATAGTTTGATAGTTTGATACTTTGATTTCTGGTAAAGGTGCGTCAGGTCATACTTGTGTGGGTGTTTGTTTGGCACATGATCTCTACTTCTCTGCATGATATCTGTGTCCATGTGTGTGTGTATGCTTGCATGCGGAGGTGTGTCCTCAGTGCTGAAAAGCCCAGACGGGAATTGGATTGCCCTGCAGAGTGCCCAGCTGTCTCGTCCAAGCCTGCTCACTAAAAGGAAGAGCCTGGTATACAGTGCCTTGGAGCAGGAGTCCGGAGTAGTGTCCGCCTACGAAGGTCTAGGCTCTGACAACGAAAGCAAACCAGAGCCTGACAGCTCTTGGGGTGCAGTCCTCCAGGAGTTCCATAGGAAGATGACAGACTCTAACTTGAACATGCATGACAACAAGGATAGGATTCCACTAACGGGCTGCCAAGGCAGCATAGATGGTCTTTTTTCAGACTCTGAGGGAAGCCGGAAGCCTAAAAAACCTCTGCATGCTCTCTTAAAACGGAAGTTGCTGGCAGACATCAGGAGACCTTCATCTTCCCACAGGACCAGCATAATTGATGTGAACTTTAACCTGGAAGGAGCAGGGGAGGATGAGGAGGAGATGAGGGTGGCTCCAGAACCCGAGGTGGGAAAAGTCAGAAAATCACGAAAGAAGAGGAGGAATAAAAAAGAGACAGTGGCTTCTTCTTCTGTGTCGGTATGAATAACATATATTAAATTACAGCAGCGAGATTGGACCATCCAACTGAGTCATTTAAGGATCATTAAACAAGTGAAAATGCCAACTTTAGTCATGAAATGTGTTAGATAGAACTTTATTAATCCCTCGGGTAGGTTCCTCCGGGAAATTCAATGTTTAAGTCTGTTAAAGTCTGCATTACAGTTTCTTTAATGGAATAAGTTACTTGATACATAGTTGATAATTGATAAATCAGTTACTCAACCACCAGAACCTACTTCAATAATTCATTGTCGGTTTTATTGTTAGTAGTTTTAGAAAAATATCGTGTTAAAGTTTCATAGTTGACTATTGGCAAGGCCACACAGTACTGTTAAAGGTGTCACTTTCATGTCTCCTAACTGTTTTTAGGACAGTACCTGGATCATACATAACAGCAATGATCACAACAATAATAATAAATTAATATTTTCTAAACCAAACATTGTTTCTCTTTACAGGATTTAAATCAAAATGACAACTACTCATCACATCCTTCTGAGCCTGTGACTCCTGATACTCTGACTTCTGGAGCCACGACCCCTGAACCTTTTGACTCTGATGCTAATACCAGTCAAATGGACAAGGGGCTTCTGTTAAACCTGCAACAGCAAAGAGGAGTAATTTCTGACTCCACCACAAAAGAAACTGAGCTTAATAAAGAGATAGGTGCTGGTAATGATAAACAGATGAAAGGAAGGATTCAAGAAAGCAAGGATAGAGAGGAAGAAGATGAGAAGTTGTGGACAATGGAAATTGAGTTGGATGAGGAAGAGAAGGAAATAGATGAAGAGATGAAATACCGATTGTACAGTCTTGTCGCACAGTCCAGACTCTCGTACTTCTCATCTACTGATGACGAGCTTGGCAGAGCGGGCCAGAGTGAAGGAGAATGGGACAGAGATGAAGCTGAAGATATGGAGGAGGAAGATACAGAACAGGAAAAGACAGAAGGACTCACTTATAAACTTTGCCAGCTGGAAAAACAAGTCAGAGCTTCACAGTTTTCATCTACAGAGGACGAACTGGACAGACTTGGTGTTGAAGAAAAGGAAGGAGAGGAAGAGGAGGATGAGAACAATGAAGAGCTGGCAGTGAAATTGTGCAGATTAGCTAATCAAGTCAATGCCACCGAGTTTTCATCTACAGAGGATGAGTTAGACAGAGTGGGCATAGAGGGAGAGGAGACGATAGATGACGAGTCTCTGTGGAAACTGCCAGCAGAAGAAGCAGCACAGTTACGTGATTTGGTCAGTTTAGTCAGTGCTTCTCAGTTTTCATCCACTGAGGATGAGCTGGATCGACTTGGAGAGAATGAGGGGGAGATGGAGAAGGATGTAAATGAAGGACAAATTGAGAGCAGCTTTGAAATGGAAGAACCATGGGAGAGAGCAGCGGAGGGGAGGAGAGAATCCATTGGAGACCTGGATGTGAAAATGTTTGAGCTGAGAGATGATATTGAGCGAAGTGATGAAAAAGTAATATGTGACAATTATTTTAACAATCAAATACAAGCTGAGGCTGTCCCACATGATGAAACTGAGGTAGAGGAAACTAAAGATTGCGTGGAGGAGAGGGTAATGGGGAATGAAACAATAGCCAAGGGGCAGGTATGTGATGAAAAAGTAGACATTTTGAAAGGAGATGAGGCTGAAAAAGAGCCAGATGAGTTAAAAACAGGGACGGAGGCAGAGAGCGCAGAGAACACAGTTGCCTCAAACACCTTACATAAGCCACAAGTGCAGCAAGAAAATCGACTGGAAGCAAAGTGGCCAGACCAAGAAAGAGAAGACAAGTTTCAGAAAGAAAGCATAAAGAATGAGAGGAAAAGGGAAACAACAGAAGACAGTGATGAGGAAGAATTTGAGAGAATAATTAGCAGCATGTTGTTGATGACTCTGGAGGATGTGCATGGAGAAAAAATAAAGGACACAGCTGGAGGAAGAAGCAAAGAGCTAGAGGATGAAGAGACATATGAAAGCAATAATACAGGGAGTAGAGAAAATGTTGGACCAAGCACAGTTTCTTCAGATGAGATAGGAAGTTTTTCAAAGGAGTCTCAAAGTCAAAGTGACAACCAGAGGCCAAAATCAGAGGTGGAAAAACAACCGGAAGAAAATAAAAGTGACAAAACTGATGAACATATTTCTTCAGAACAAAAGGGTGCAGACATAACATGCAGAGCTGTAAATGAGCAGAAAGAAAGACAAAAAACTTGGTTAAAAGAAAAAACTCCTGCTATGACAATCATAGAGACATTTGAGACAAATGAGGCTAAGCTGACATGTAAAACAGTTGAAGATGAAAAAGAGGATGGAAGTGAAAAGCTGGCAGCAGAGTGGCAAGCACTGGAGACACGAGGAGATACTACAGACTATGAGAAGACAGACATGGATGGAAGACTTGAGCAAACCAAAGAAAGACTCACAGACATGAGAGAGCAGAGCAGCACTTCATCTCTTCCAGAAGGTTTACTGTCACCAGAGGAGATTCAAAGTGTAAGCACTCAAGCTGTGAGACAGTTTCAAAAGCTTGTTTCTGCCACTTATTTCCCACTAACAGTCTGCTGTGGTTAAAATGATCCTAAGCAACTTTAAACACACACATTCTGCCAATTAAAAATGAAGATCAATTCATGAGAAATGAAAAACAGAATTCTTTATTTTTATCCATGAAAGTTTGTTGGTTTTTTCTCATAGTATGTCCTAATAACCAGATGTATTAAAAAAAAAGCTTTCCTCCGGCATTTTCTCCCTCTGCAAAAAGGCCACAAAACATTTGCATAGACCTACATACTTTACATAACTTACTGCTTTATTATTGTTTTAATCCTTTCAGCTCCTGAATGTGTGTATTCAAATCATTTGAGCTCAGTTCTTCCAGGCAGCATTTATATTTAAATGACTGAGGAGCACTTGCAACTTAATTCAATCCAACAGACCTGCCCTACGTTTTTCTTTTACAGACTTCATATATTTTAAGTTTTTGATTACAGTTTCGGAATGGTAATAAGTACATGATTTTTATGATTCAAGCTTAAGTGGTTGGTGCTGCTGAACTGGACTGTATTACATTGACATTCATGGATGGTAGAAAGAGAATTATCACCTTATTGATAATGTCAAAAGTAGGTTTCATGATGGAGCTGTAAGTCTTCTTTTCCTTGCAGTATATTAATAAATTAGCACAACTAATTGCTCAATTTAGTATACTGTGTGTTGCTGCTACAGGCCAGCTTACACTATATGGACAAAAGTATCTCGTTCAATTCAAAAGCGCTCACATTCTGTTACTGGTACTGCAATAGAATGCCACCACTGCAGCAAGTCAGTTTGTGACATTTCTTCCCTTCTAGATAAGTGGTACTATTTCAAACTGGAAGCGTTTAGGCAGCACAGTGGCATGGTGGTTAGCACTGTCACCTCACAGCAATAGGGTCCAGGTTTAAATTCAGCAGTTGGCCAGCTTGGGCTCTTCTGTGTGGAGTTTGCATGTTCTTCTCGTGCTTGTGTGGGTTCTCTCCAGGTGCTCTGGCTGCCTCCCACAGTCCAAAGACATGCAAAGGGGTTAGGTTCTAATTTGACCACGTGAGCATGAATGGTTGTCTGTCTATCTGTGTTGGCTCAGCAACAGACTGGCGACCTGTCCAGGGTGTACCTTGCCTTTCGCCCTATGATTGCTGGGATAGGCTCCAGCACCCCCCATGACCCAGAATTGGATAAGTAGAAGAAAATTAATGAAAGGAAGTGTAAAGTTGCAGAGCAGGGTGGTAAGGTGCATGGTGCACAAAATCGCCAACACTCACACAAATGCTCCACTGGAAGCTTCATGGCATGGGTTTTTATGGCCAAGCAAACCCTTTTTTGTTTTAGCATGACTGTACCCTAGTGCAAGGTCCATAAACTACAGCTGCATGCAACCCTTACATTATCAAGCACAATGACAAGTGACAGATAAAGATACAAACCGCTGTCATAGGACTCTGGCGCAGTGGAAATGTGTTCTGTGGAGTGACCAATCACATGTGTCTATCTAGCAGTCTGATGAATGAGTCTGGGTCTGGCGAATGGCAGAAGAACATTACCTGCCTGACTGCATTGTGCCAACTGTAAAGTTTCGTGGAGAAGGGATAATGCTATAGGGTTGTTTATCTGGGGTTGGCTTGGGCCTCTTAGTTCCAGTGAAGGGAAAGCCTAATGATTCCGCTTCCTAAGACATTTCGTACACTTCTGTGGTTCCAACTTTTTGCGAACAGTTTGGGGAAGGCCTTTTTTCTGTTCCAGTATGACTGTGCCCCAGTGCACAAAGCAATGTCCGTAAAGACATGGTTGGATGAGTTTGGTGTGGAAGAACTTGACTGACCCACACAGAGCCCTGACCTCCACGCGATCCAACATCTTTGAGATGTACTATAACAGAGAGTGTGACTGATGTTGGATGATATCAGTGTCCAACCTCACATTTGCCAGTCTGGATGAATGGGCGAAAATTTCTCCCCATACACACTCCAAAATCTTGTAGAAATCCCTCCCAGAAGAGTGGAAGCTATTAGCTGCAAAGAGGAACCAACACTAATTAATGACTGTGGATTTAGAATAGGATACCATAATAGCTCCTGTAGGTGTAATGTGCAGGTGATGCAATACTGTTGTCCATATAATGTATCTAAGCTGATTTTAGATGTATGTAGCTGAAAGAGACCTCACAGACCTGTGACTTTTTGGATTGAAATTTCACTCTTAGTTGTGGTATTTAGAAATAATAATAAAATAATCTTAACTTGAGGTCCACTTATCAACTTCTCGAACTGCAACTGTGATTCCCCTTCTGTTTCATTTAGTGTAAGTAGATAGATCTTCGACAAGACACTGGGACGTGTGTGACAAGTGAATTTTTATCAGTGGATTGGACTTGGATGGATTTTTGGCAGTTGAAAGCTCAGAAAAAATCTAGTCAGTGAGTTTTGACTATTTATTTATTTATTATTTCAAATTTAGTCTTCGACTTTACATTTATTTGAAAACACAAACAGTCACACTGTAATTACCATTCAAGCCCGCAGTGCTCATCAGAAGTCACACAGGCTCACTTTGAAGTCTCACCCCTAAAATTATTCTTTTTAATGCAACTAACATCTTGCTGACACTTCTTTCTCCTTGATGTGCTTTGTTTGCTTCTCTTTTGCACTGTGTGAACTGTAGGGTAGAGGCATGGAGCTTTACAAAACAATAGAGTTTATATCAACTCTGCTGGAGCAGGTGAGAATGAACTTCATTCTGAAATTCATTTGTAGTTTTTTGTTGTCGTTTCCTGATCCTCATGCATGTATCTATTTTTAATATGTCATAGTTGTTTATGTATTTGGGAGATGCTTGTTTCCTAAAACATTAGTCCTATTACTTATTAGCTGATCATTATCCACTTTATTTTTTTATTTATTTAAAGAGCCAATAGATTTTTGCTTTTTTAAAACTATATTTAAAGCAATAATGTATTCTAGAGAGATTTTGGTTATGCACATTTGGGCTTGAGAAATCATTCTGCTATAACTGGCAATACAAATTTAATCCTAGTAATTTTTCAAAACTTAAATTAATATTAAGGGAGCTTTTATCATTCTGTTTGAAATGTTAGGAATTAGAGAAACACCTTTCTCTGTTTGTGTACTGTAGAGGTACTCAGCGGTGTCCCTGCGCAGCATCACTACTGAGGTCTTGAAGGTGCTGAATGCCACTGAAGAGCTGCTGCAAGGCGTCGAGGGAGGGGAAAACACTCATTCCTCCTACACCTCACTTCCCCCCAACGCTGACCCCAAGAAACTGGACCAACAGTTCTCCAGACTGGAGGAAAATGTGAGTTCAGTTCAGCACTGTACTGTTAGCTCTTGCTTGCCACTTGTTTTAAATGTCCAGTATTATGCTATTGCACAGTTCCATAATGTTGGCTTGTGAAAGGATTCTGATCCTGTCCATCCTGAGCCTCAACCAATCCAGTATGAAAAGCTTATTATTGATCCCCGTATTTAATTTGGCAAAGATTTTTCACTAGCTGTCCCTGCTGAAACAAACCTCCCCATCCAGCCAGGCTTGGAATCAGCACTAGAAGTACACTAGCTTGGAAAAGCAAAGTCTTACATGTAATGTTTTGTTTAAAATACCGAAAGGCTGGAGCAAGGGAACAACTGCCCTAAAAGCTTCACATCTGCTCTGCTTATTATCTTTCCATGTAATATAATGAAGTGCAGATTTGTTCTAACTCTTTTAAATATATTTTCTAAACTTTTCACTTCATTTAGTAGATTCTCACTTGTTGTAAAAAATTTTGTTGTTGTTGTTGTAGTAGTAGTATAACTTTCAGGTATCTGTCCTTAACCCATAAGACCCCGGACCCATTTAAGGACTTCATAAGTTAAGGTCAACCATAAGCTTGTAGAACTTTTAAAGTGTTTGTTACACGTGTGTCACCATGGGTTCTTATGGGTGAAAGTAATTAACACAAATGGAGCTGCCACACAAGAGAAAAAGAGGAACACCACAGAGAAGGTTCATAGATGTAGTGAAGGATGACATGCAGAGGGCAGGTGTGAGGGAAGAGGATGTAAGGGATAGGGTGAGATGGAGGCAGATGATCCGCTGTGGCGACCCCTAACGGGAGCAGCTAAAAGAAGAAGAAGATCTTGTTTCATTTATTTTTGACCCTGCACTGTAAACTGCCTTTTCTTTGTGATGATCCTTTTTTGGTTTACAGGTTAAGGAAGTTGCAGAAAACAAAAGTGGTTTGGAATATTTCAGAGGTCAAAGAAATCAGTAAACTCAGCAAAAAAGAACAGGTTGCTGAAACTTGTTCAAATGAAAAACTTGTTTCTAAAAACAAAACTGAATATGCTGCAGGTGTATGTAGCCGCTGGTTCAGTGTACAGTCTGGAGACAGAGCTGAGTGACCTGGAGGAGTGTGCCAGGGGAATCAGCAGCTCCACATCTGATATGGAACTTTCCTTCCTGGAAGACCAGGTGGCGGCAGCAGCTGCCAAGGTTCAACAGTCTGAGCTACAGGTTGGTTGGAGATAGATACAGTTAATTCAGATTTTTCAGTAGAAGGGACATTTTGGATGGACAGATCACTGAAGAACTTCTCTCACGCTGAAACTCTTAATCATTTCTGCAACTGCTGTAGATCTCCGACATCTCAGCAAGAATTGCTGCTTTGAGAAGCGCGGGCCTCAATGTGGACACACAGTCACGCCTCACTAAGAATCGGACTATTCCAATTATGGTATGGTACATATATACACTAGCACACTACAGTGAGTCTATTAAAACAGGACATAAAACTTTGTACAGTGGATATAGAAAGTCCACACACCCCTGTTAAAACACCAGGTTTTCTACTGTAACAAATGAGACCACAATAAGTAATTTCACAACTTTTTTCACCTTTAATGTAACCTATAATCTGTATACAATTAATCAGAATAAGAAACAAACTTGTCTGTGGGGAAAATAAAACAAGTAAAAAATGTACAATATTCTGATGTCATAAGTGTGCACACCCTAAAACTAATACTTTGCTGAAACACCTATGGCCTTAGTCTTTTTGGTTGGGAGTCTGTCAGCATGGCACATCTTGACTTGGCAATTGTTGCCCACTCTTCCTTGCAAAAGTACTTCTGTCAGATTGTGAGTGCATTTTTTGTGCAAGCTCTCTTCAGGTCACCCCCACAGATTTTCAGTTGGATTCTGGACTCTGGCTGGGCCATTCCAAAACTTTAATTTTCTTCTGCTGAAGCCATTCTTTTCTTAATTTGGCTGTTTCCATGGGGTCATTGTTGTGCTGAAAGCTAAAATTGCTCTTGAGCTTCAGCTTCAGACATCTGAAGGTTTTGGGCTAAAACTGACTGGTATTTGGAACTGTTCATAAGACCCTCCAACCTTGACTGAAGCCTCAGTTTCTAGTTCCAACTGAAGGAAAAACAACCCCAAAGCATGATGCTGCTACCACCATGCTGCACCTTGGGTGTGGTGTTCTTTTGGTGATGTGCTGTATTGTTTTTGCACCAAATATACCTTCTGGAATTGTGGCCAAAAAGTTTACCTTGGTTTGATCAGAACATAAAACATTTTCAGTTCTCGGTAACATCACTGTGGTTCCATATTTTCTCCACTTGATGACTGTCTTTAGTGTTCCTTGTTATATGTAATGCAGTGGAAATGTTTTTGTACCCTTCTCCTGACTAATACCTTTGAAAAATAAGATCCATTTGATGCTGTCTGTGAACCATGGCTTTTTCTGTAGGATGCAGCTGAGTAATTGTCAGGAAAATCCTACTAGGGCAGCTGAACTTTATTTGGGGTTAATCAGTCACTTGATAGAAGGTGAACACCCACGAATGCTGTAATTAAAGCAAACGGTGCATCAACAAAGTATTAGTTTAAGGTGTGCACACTTATGCCACCAGCTGACATTTTTCATATTCCTCCCCTTAACAGATTTGTTTTGGATTTTTTTTTTCAACTTAATTGTACATGTTATAGGTCATGTTAAAGGTGGAAAACATTTTAAGGGCCAAGATGGCAGCGCAACGGTAGCGCGCGGCCACTCCAGAACCAAGGTGGTGCTTGTACCCCTGTGATTGTCCATGTTCTGACCCGGTATTCGGGTGTTCGGGTGTTGTGGACGCCGGCAGCA
>VUQH01027578.1:0-10724 GCA_015106775.1 Etroplus canarensis
CAGTAAAGTGATTTTGACTTTTTCCTAACTCTCTGTAAGTAAAAAACCATCACTTTATAGTTCAGATCATATTATTTCAGTCATCTGGAAAATAGACAAATTTCATTTACAGTGGGAGTTTTACTGTGAAGAACTTGGTTTGATAGGTGTGATGATTGTGGTGTTATCGAGTGCAGCTGACTGGAGTAACAAGGGCAGACAAAAGTTCAGCGTTTTAACAGGTGTCAACACACAAGATTAGGACTGTCAGTTAGATTTCTCAGGTAGCACAGACTAAATCCCAGTTGTGTGCCATTTTAGACTCCAGTAAAGCTGGACTGTAGAGGCTTCATGACAGCTTGGCATGATGGTGTTACATGACTCATGCAACACAATCAAGTTTTGATTCATCAGGGAAACTATTACACAAGGTCAGCTCTTTACATTATTATCTTTTCACTGCCTTTTTCAGCAGAACAGAGTTCTTAATCACATTCTCTAAAACTAGTAGTCTACAAGACAGCTAATGTACAGCATATTCAAACACCATTCACTCTACAAAGCTTGCCAGAGTGAGTCATTAGTAACTGAAGTAAATGCTGACTCATGTTAATCACAGATGCAATGAAACATGTAATATTCCTTGTTAACCTTTCATCCTGTGCTAGCTGACAAAGCTCTAGGCAGCCTAGAGGCATAATGATCATGGCATGGTATCTTTAAAATTAATTATCAGCTTGATGGAGTTTTAAACACTATTTGAAAGAAACGTGATTAACATTAATGTTTTAGGTGAAGATTTCAGGATAGTAAGTGGAGGTTCTAGGTTGATGTGTTAAGTCTGAAGTTAAAAATAGTAATAATTGAGTTTTTGGGGTCTGGAAATATAAGATACCACTAGGTTATATGTTTAAAAGCCAAGCTAATATTACATTTGTTATGTAAAATCCAAGAAAATTGTTAGTATTTTATAATAGTATTTTCTTGATGGTGTGCTAATAGAAGTAGATGGATGAATTCTGAAATGAACATGGCTATACATATAATCTTGCATGTCTTTTGGTATAGGGATACATTAGTGCCTATGGTATTGGCAATTTGCATATCTTGAAAGGCACTGTTAATGCTGAAAGGTAAATACAGGTTTTAGAAAAACAGGTGATCCTTCCAGATGGCATCTTTTTCAGAAAAGGCCTTACATATTTCAGTAAGAAAATGCTAAACCACATGCTGCAGCTATTACAACAGCATGGCAGCATGGCTAAAGACTCTGGGTGCTGGACTGGCCTGCCTGCATTCCAGATCTTTGGCACATCATGAAATACAAACTATGATAAAGAAGACCAAGGACTGTTGAGCAACTGGGATTCTATAGCAGACAAGAATGGGTAAAAAAATTCTCTTCCAAAGGTCCAGCAGCTGGTTTCCTCAGTTCCCAGATATTTATGGACTGTTGTTAAAAAAGAGGGGATGTTACACAGTGGTAAACATGGCCTTGTCCCAACTTTTTTGAGATGGTTTGTTGAAGTGCTAGTATTTTTAATGCAATAGTGAAATGTCTCACTTTCAACATCTGATATTTTTTTGTTCTTTTGTGACAAAATTATTGCTTAATGAAATTTGCAAATTGTTATTTATATTTTTTGCATCATTCCAACCTTTTTGGAATTGGGGTTGTATATGTAAAATTTTAAATCATTAAGCTAAAGTTAATTTTATGGTCAAGCATAAACTGATGTTTAAAGGCTAAATGGTGCAATAATTCTGCTACTGTTTGAAAGTTTACATTAAAAAACCTAATGGCAAATAGAGGAAATCTGCTATAATTTAAGACTAATGGCCTCACATTTATCTTGAGTCACCAGTGAATAATACTGCCTTCATCATTTAGATGCTTATGAACTTTACATTTTCCTGCAGGCTTAGTCTTTTAGTTAAAGCATGGAAGCATTTATTTACTTTGTTTGTGAGGGTAAATGGTAAATGAATCGGTACTTATACTACTTACAGTTCTTTTATAGCGCTTTTCTACTCTGAGCACTCAAAATATTTTTTTTCAAAGGTGTTACTTCCATTATTGATAATGGGGCTAAGATTCAGTACACAGGTATATGATTTTAAATATGACAGCACTAACCCTAAGACTCTAAAGCTGTTATTTTCAGGCAAAGCCTTGTCGCTGCCATTTGGAAAGTAGGGTAGGTGCTGTTTCTGTGGCTCACTGGATGTCTGCTGGACAATGATACATTATAGTGACTGTAGAAGGGCACTTGAAGAAATGAGACTTCAAAGAAGCAACTGAGATAGCAGATGCCCAATCAGATCTCACTTTGGCAGAATAATAGCATTCAGGTCCCCTGAGGCAGAAATGAGGATGTGTCATAAATTATGAATTTCCATGAGAACGGATATGGATGGTGGTGTCATGCAATAATTGGCACAGCACTTAGCTCCAAGTGAAGCTGGCTGGTGGCTGAGTGATGTACGCCGCAGGCACCTGCCTGGAAAACATGTTGAAGTGATTTGCAAAGTCAGTGTGACACAAAGAAGCGCCCTCAATTATCATGTTGACCCAAGGCTGTATGATGGGGCAGCACAGTGGGGAGCAACAGTGGGTTCAAGGTGGGAAGAAGCCTGGTCTCGTGGAATGAAGATTCAATTGAAAATATGCTCGCACATCTTTTCTGAACTAACCTCCTAACAAGCAATGCATCTCTGAGTGCAGGCTCCTGAACATTTTAAATGGATGATGTCAAATGATTTTGGACTCTTTTTGTAGATTACCAAGGAACAGGAAAAATGTGATATATTCAGGTAGAATGAGACATCAGACACCAGTTTGCATGTGTGTGTTTTAAACATCACAATGCCAACAGTTAACACTGTTACCTTGGGTTGGAGGGTGCGTCCATAGACTAAACGTTTAGGTAAGGGTGCATCATGCAGAAACGGATAGTGCAGATATCGTTATGGCCAGTGTCAGAAAACAAACAAAGGATATGCAAAGAAAATATGAGAGTGGCAGTCACCAAAACTGAAACAGACTTCTTGGATGGTCTTTTAGTATAATTAACAAGTGTACTGTTACTGTAATCACATTACATTTTTCTGCAAACTAGCAATATAACACATTACTATCTAATTAAAACTGCTAATCAAGCAATTATGCTGTCACTTTCAGTACTTAAGTTCTTTCATCGTGTGGACTCCGGGTAGATGTGAATTTTGTGTGAAGAGGAGAGAAAAATAACAAAGTGGACTACAACTTTATTAATTTTTATTGGACGAAATGACTAAAAATCTTAACTGCTGGTTACATGACATCAGCGCTTTCCAAGCATCTGCTCAGACAATATGCTTTCACAAAGCTAGTAAAGAACCCAAGTGTAGGCCAGCACCGGCCTAGCAGCCAAAGCTTGATCGCCTCGGCCATAACACATTTCTGTGAGGTGCTCTTTGAGCTGGTTTTCACCAGCTTTTCTGTCAGATTTGTGCTAATGTGCTTAAACACTAAAAGAAAGACCTTGTGTGTTGCCTTATTAGGGTAGGGATTTGTGCCATTGAGCGGGACTGTAGCCAAGTTTAACAAGTCATTATGTGACAAAGCACCTCTGGACATGATGTGGAGTAATACAAGTAATGTTAAAATACATTACTTCAGCGAGTAAATTAGTAACACAATGTATTACTTAGCTGTTTTGAGTAACAACTGCAGCACTGCCATATTTTTAGCCAGCTAGATAGATAGATAGATAGATAGATAGATAGATAGATAGATAGATAGATAGATAGATACTTTATTAATCCCAAAGGAATTTTTAGTTTTTTAGTTGTTTTTTTTTAATAATCCCATTTAAAAACAAAGAAAATGACAGTAAAGAGGTCCAGTTCAGTGACTCACATTAGTGAAGGTGACAGCTAACAGACTGCTACTACAATGTTGACCAGCCAAGGCAGCCATGCCCCCTGTACATGTATTACAAGTGCCTTATTGTGTTGTGAACTTTGATTTACTGGGTGATCTCAGAGATTGATATCACATAAAAGAAGATAAAAGAAGATTCTATGTGGTCTGTTCAGATCTCTTTCAGTTCTGGTATCCGGAAAATGATCAGAATACTGATGTGACCATTTTTAGATCCATATCCTCATCATGGTTAAAGTAGGTATGCTGGTGTCTCTGTGTAGCTGTGTAGTTTAGCAATCGTTCTTCTAAATGCTGCTGAACATGTTGGACAAGAGGGCCTGGCTCACAGTGTCCATTCTAGTTCATCCCAAATGTGTTGAATGGGGTTGAGGTCAGAGCTCTAAGTGGGCCAGTCAAGTTATTCCACATAACACTCATCTAACCATGCCTTTCATCCAAACATGTTAGGTTCATAACTGGTTACATATCATCAGCCAAGTACACTTTCACAAAGAGAGTCTTAATCTTAAGAGTTTACTTCCTCATTAAATGAAAGTACAATAAATAACATAATTATTGGCCTTGCTTTGTACAGTACACTGGGGCACAGCAACGCTGTAAAGGAAAATGGTCTTCTTTAAACCGTTATGTAAGTCCAAGTCATGAAGGTCTTGATACATGGTTATTGCACTGATATTAATGCCAGATAAGTTTTGGAATTCTGCAGACTGCATGGCTTGGAGCTTGATTTTATACACCTGTGGCAATGAAACACCTGAATTCAATGATTAAAAGGTGTGGCTAAATACATTTGTCCATATAATGTATATATGCAAAAAAAAAAAAAAATCCCAACATGGTGCCAATAAATTATCAAAAACAAAACAAGTCAGTCTAAATGTTTTCATGTATCTTATTATTAACAATGGATTAGGTGGCTTAGCACTATAAAATCAGTACAGATACAACATTATTTCAATACACAAATACAAGAAAAAAACAAAAACAATCAATAACACAAGCAGCAAATATGGAAACATGCTTCAAAATAATGCTGCCTCCAAGGAAAAAGCTTGAACTTCAGACCCCAGCTGGAGTTTGGGCAGATTCCCTCTTCTTTCCTTTCAAAAATAAGAAGTATTAGAAACCACAAAAATGTCCAAGACCAGTGCCATTTCTCATTCTCCCCCTGTCTCTCCACATTGTTTTCCTGCAGGTGAAAGAGTGAACGGATGAGGTGGAGGACACAAACACACATACGCAGACGTCACCTTGCAACGTTCATCCGTGGGAGGAAGAGAAAGACTTCAGACTGTTTGTTGCCCGCAGGAGGAATTCAAGGTCAGTGCACAGTGCGCTCAATCACAAACGCTCACACACACACACAGTCCGACTTCAGAACAAATAAACTGATAGGAGGACGGTCATATTTTTTTGTTGCTGTTTGAAGATAAATAGAATTAACAGATAAATAATAGTGTTTTACTGTCAGCTCCTTTCATCCTTCCATTCTTCCACCAGTTTTTTTTTTCATTTTGTTGGTCCTTCTAAGCATCCTTCCATAGTTTCTTGCTTCTTTTGACCCTCTTCTTTCCTTCCTGCCTTCTTCTGATCTTGCATGTCATCCGTCCCTCTTTTATTCTTTCCTTCTTTTTTTTCCACTGCCTTACTTATCTCTTCTTGGCTCTGCATTTTATCCCTTCATCCATCTCTCATTTATTTTAATCCCCTTTTTCTTCTTCATTTTGCTTCTGCTGTCCTTCCTTCTGTCCTTTATCTCCAACCCCCCTCTCCCAACATTTCCTATATCTAAAGAAAACCACTAGTCAACACGTCCAAACAAACACCAGGCTGTCCAAGGATTTTTTTCCTGTGAAGTCCACATGCTGGAAAGAATTTGGATTTTAATTGCTTCCCCATAGATCCCTGCCTCACCAACAAACTGGGTTAATTGCATAAGAAGAGCGAGGCATTTTCATTGAATGCTGCCAACCACAGTTGTTGCAGCAAAGCCGCGTTGCAGGTTGTAAAAGGTGATAGCCTGAATGACTGGCTGTTTTCTGTGTATGGTGACATCAGTTTCAAAAAGCTTTTAAAGTGTCAATCCTGACAGGATCATGTTTACTGTTAGCATTGAGCTGTTCACAGTTGTAACTGAGCTACAGTTACAAAAGCTGCTTGGAGGTTAAATGCAGTACAAAGAAGCACTTTATTTCCATTTGCAGTCTACTTTTGCTTCCACTCAGACTGATGGGGAAGGGATTTGATACTCCCAGCCCAAAAAATTATGATTTATGAATCTAAAGTCAACGCCAACACAAGGCTTTGGCCAAGATGTTAAGGGTGGAGCAAAGTGGGATAAAACTAGTTCATCGTGTTCATCCATTTGCTGTACAGCAGCCATGCCTCAAGGGTTCTGAAAAGGAGTAAGCGCTAGAGGTTTAAAATATCCCTGCTGCAGCTTGACAACACTTCATGTTAGCTTGACAATGGTGTTAGATGTGCCCAAAGCACTGATAGGCTAATCATTGGTCCTCAGGCTGGTCTCACTGGGCAGAAAGGTTATTAACCAAGAAACTGCTGTTAAATGTCACAATGCTAGACTAATTAGTCCACTTGATGTCTGGAAGGAAAAAGTTTTTATTCTTACTGCTTCCACTCTTTTTTTTAAGAAATTGCAGCTAGCCTTTGGTAGGAACAAGCAAAGGATAATCAGTCACTCCTGCTCACCGAACTGAGCCTCTCAGCTACATCAACTACATTTTCCTCTTTCCTTTCTTAGGTTTTGTTCTTTCCTCCCTTGCTTATTATTTTCTTTCCAATTTCCTCTGTTCTCTTTGCTTGCTTTTACTCTCCCTTCCTCCACCCCCTGCCTTCTCATGCTCCCAAACTCCCTTCTGTCATTTGTTCCTCCCTTCGGTTTATTTTTTGCATTCAAAGGCCTACATTTGAATCAAAACTATTTCTAGATGCAAAGGAGTGGAATTATAATGGATATCAGTTGACAGACTGTATAGAGACTATAACAAGGTCAAATCAGCACTGAAAACTGTTGGCAGTGTGCAAAACAACAGGCTAATAACAATAAAACCCTCTGCAAGTGCATTCTTCCCTATCAGTGCATAATAGGAAAATGACAGGTTGCTACTAATGAAGGAGAGGATTTATGAATGAATTGATGTACCAGTCTTTTTAATTATTACATTTAATGGGAATTATTTTACATTGTATCATAACAAAGTATACACAAATATTAGTAAACTTTAATGTAGGAAATTATTAAAATAATTTGCATTAAGCAAAGCTTGACAGTAACATTTAGCTACTGTACCTCACCTCAATTTGGCTTGTTCAATAACATTAAAGCTGAGTTTCCACTTATGAAAGTATGATTTCAAATAAACACGAAATGCAATTTGGAATGATCTGTTGTGGAGTGACCTGCCTGGAGCACAGTTTTTTTTACAAAATGGATAAGAAATCCTTATGATGACTTTATGACTCTTTGGAACCATTAGGGAGCAGTTCCAATAAAAAAAAAACCAAATATGACACACTGTTTTGGAAACAGAGGGAAAAGGTCATAATTTCGCTTGACACATTATGAGATATTTGTAACTTTCTTGAGGCGAGGTGTCGTACCTGCCTTGGAACTGCTCATTGAACAATTGTGACATTTTCTTGAGGGAAAAGTTACCTGAACCAGCCTGATGTGGTTGCAGAAGATAAGGATGCATTTACTTGTACAATGCACTTACCAGAGTTTATGTCACCACTGCAATTTGTTGCAAAGGTTTAGAAAATCCCAACCCGTCCTGAAAGGTTTGGAAAAATCAAAACTTGCACCCTGACGTCTGCAACAACACAAGGTGTTTACAAAGTCTTGAAAATCATTCTGACACTCAACGAATTGAATCACGAAGTACTTGTGACATGTTTGTGATTCATTATGAAATGATACAAACTAAATTTGCACTAAACTGTAATCACTTTTGTGTACATGGGATTGGGGCTTTAGTAAAAACTGACATGAATGATTGAGAAGAATTTTAGAATAGTTTACTTTTAGTTATAAGGTGCCCCCGTAATGTAGTGATTTACAGATTTGCCTTTACAAGTAAAAGGTGCCTGGTTTGATTCCAGGTGGGGACACAAGCCCCTCTTACCATGGAGGGTTGCGTCGGGTAGGGCATCCAGCGTAAAACCTCTCCCAAATTACCAATGTGGATTAATCCACTGTGGTGACCTCTTGGGAAGAAACCAAGGGAGTAGTCAGGGTACCGACTGCCTTTCAGTTAGAAAATGAAACCCAGTTTTGTCCCATTTTGGGACAGTTTCGCTTCCTGCCTTTCCATTCATCTATTCACATCATCTGCCTACTGGGGAAATTCATTGACAGTACAAAGGAAAATCCTGTGAAAAATGTGAAGTTGATCATTTAAAATACTATACTTCTACAACTAGACTTGAAATAGTTGCATTTTTAGGAGTGAAAATTAGATCTACATTTTAGAAGTGGTTTGCAGGGAGGTTGAACTACCCCTCCATGACTTTTGAGAGTGAATGCTTGAATGCAGGCTTTTCTCTCTTCTGCATTTAGTTTTTTCTGCCTTACCTTCCTGTCACTTGTCAATCAGTCATCCAGGCTTTTGTTCCTTCCTTCCCGCTTTGCTTTGTATGCCTGTTCTTCCTATAATTTTCCTCATTTCTGCTTTGCTTCCTGATAAATATAGACAGCTGTCATGGATTCAATGATAACTGGGGATGTGGTTAGATCCATACAGTAACAAACCCCTTAGGAATGATGCCTGGCACAGAATGTGTGTAGAATATTCCACCAAATTACATCACTGGCTGAGGATAATAATACCTGTTTTATAGGTTTAGAATCCCAGGGCGCTGTGAAGGACAAACAGGGTCAGCTGGAAACACGGGGAGACTGTAAATTGTGTTTCACTGCCAGGGAATATTAAGGGTGGCCTGTAGTTTGACAACACTAATGTTAGACCTTATAGGCAGCTCAAAGGGTTGTTTACACAGAGAAGCAATATTAGCAACCTACGCTAATGGACCAAATAAGGTGGGGTTGTGTGTTCGGTAGCATATAAACTGCAGGAAGGATTGATGGATTTCAATAACCAGGGTGCAATTTGTGAAAAAAAAAAAAATAGGAGGGGATTTTTTTTCCATGAAAATAATTCAGGAACCACAGTGGTCCGATATACAGTACTCTGAAGCCTGTTAGAATATGTATTATTTATTTTTATTATTATTTTATTTTTTATCTTCTGGCACGGGTGAGCCAATCAACCATAACAATACAAAGAGTAAATGCTATTTTAACATGCCACAATTAATTTAAGTCCTCTTTTCAATTAGCGACATTTAACCAGCTGTGCGACTTATCTTAGACGGGCCTATTTTTTTTTTTTTTTACTAAAGTCAGAGATAAGGTTTTTAAAAGGGATTTGAAAAACCCCCAGGCGCTCTATCCCATTTTGGCTCCAACCCCAAGGAGGACAGAGCTAGGAAGGACACATTGAACTCACTGGAGGAGAATTGGATACCTGGAGGCATGTGGACCATAGATTGCATGGGATTCATGGTACAGCGGAAGTATCCATCTGCACTGGTATTTGCCTATGTAGAGTTGGGGCAGAATATTAAAAATTTACAATAATAATAATTTAAAAAGAATACAACATACAAATATACAAAAAGCTCAGAGAGTTGCTGCAGTGGATACTGAACATTGGTTTAAACACTTGGTTTCACCTCAGCTCTTTCTACATTAAAACTTTGATATTTGCCACAGCTGGCTGAAGGACCAACAACAGCAAGCAAGCGCAGCCTACAGACTGTTTATTTGTGACACTGCCCCCCTGGTGTCAGTAAACATGTAGCCAGAGGACAAAAGCAATACCGTAAATGAGCCCTCAGGTGAAACTTGTAGACTTTGGGTAAGGTTCTTGTGACAGGCTGGGTCCGGAGGTTAATGGATGGGACTGCGCATCTTCCTCCATGACCACCCCAACAACTCTCTGTCAGCCTGCAGAGGAGCCTGTGGGAAGTGAAATTTCTTTAGTGTGGAGGCAGGTGGGGGACCTCGGAGAACCATGGGGTCCATAGGGTTGTGACAACAGATTCCCAACAAACGGACAATGTTAGAGCTCCCTCCATGGACTGACAACCTGTTCAGGATATACTGTGCCTCTTGCGTGGTAAACGCTGGGATAGCCTCCAGCTGACTTTTAGAGTTTGAGAGTCAATAAGAGAAAAGGACCTGGCTCTTAATGTTCTTTACACCTTCATGAAGGCAGGTTGTAACTTGTGATTGATCTTCTCATGCAGGATGCAGGAGTGTGCATGCTTGCAAAGCCAACAAACTGTTCACATAACATTTCTTCAGAGATGCCCTTCATAGCAAGACTTTGTAACTGTAGAATGCCAAAGACAGGAGCCCTAGTGCATTACTGCAGTTCAACAAGTGGAAATAAGCTGCAGACCCCACCTTTGTAGGAAATTCTGATGTATTTGATCAGCATATGTGCATTTGTACATATTCTGATATCTTTGTAGGATTTTTTTGCAAGGCTCCTGTAAAATCTGCTGCTTTAAAGATGTTTTACTTTTTTTATTCAGCTAGTGGTAGTCTTCATGCTGAAACAGCGGGGGTTTGTGAGATAAAGAAAAATTGAAACAGCACACTGTGCAGTGTTATTCTTTCTGTCACAAGAGAGCAAGTCCTGAGAGTAAAAGTCCATTTTTGATTTGATTTTTGTCAGCAGATTGTTTCCAAAAGCAGCACAAAAATCAAGTGGGAGGATACATTTTTTAT
>VUQH01027579.1:0-12111 GCA_015106775.1 Etroplus canarensis
TTGATCCCTCTCTAGTTACTGCAGCTCTGCACATCACCCTTATTCTTGAAGATTGGCACCAGTGCACCTTTTCTCCATTGCTCAGGCATCCTCTCATTCACCAAGATTTTGTTAAACAGTCTGGTCAGAAAGTCCTCTGCCCTCTCTCCTGGACATCTCCATACCTCCACAGGTATGTCATCTGGACCAACTGCCTTTCAACTTTTAATACTCTTCATAGCTGCCCTCAGTTCCTCCTTGCTGTCGTCCTCTCTCTCACTTTCCTCATTCATCACCTCCTCATTGTACTCCTTCCTTCTTTTCAACACACTCTTTTTGGTCTTTAGTACATTTCCATCTCTATCCTAAATCTCCCTAATCTGCTCCGTCTTGGTCCTTCTGTCTAGCCAGTCAGCACAAGTCCGTCTCTCCTTCCTTAGTATCAAGCCTCTCGTACAACTGACTATAAGCCTTTTCCTTTGCCACTTCTCTCTTTCTTGTGCTCCTAGACTCCCAGTACTCCTGTCCACTTTCTTCATCTTCCCAACTATCCCACTTTTTCTTTGCCAACCTCTTTTTTTGAATGCTTTCCTCATTCCATCATCAAGTCTTCTTTTCTTCCTTCCTCTGCCTAGAGAATGCACCTATACTTCCTTGGCCATTTCCCTTACCACCTCAGCCCCTTACTTCTTCATTGTTCTAAGGCAGATATTTTGCCTGACCTTGAACTGGGCTGCTCTTTTAACTTTCACAAATTATATGCTTTTATTAACCTGGCCCCTTGTAGTGTAGTGGTTTACACGGTCATGATTTGCATTTCATATAGAGGACCCAAATGCAGAACTTCACAAACAAAAGCGAGTTTTATCAAAGCTGATAGCAAACAAGGGCTGAACAGAAACAGAACACTAACCTAGACTGGGCATGACTACTTGGCATGGCTTGGCATGGCTTGGCATGGCTTGGCTTGATATGGAGACTAGACGTGGAGACTAGACACGGAGGACTAACGACGTGACAGTGAACTGAAGGGAGACACAGACTAAATACACACAGACTGTTGATTAACAAGAGACAGGAGGGTGAGGAGCACAGGTGGCGACAATCAGGGGCAGGAAGTAAACTGAACACAAATGCACAAGCCAGAACAGACTTCAACATAAAACAGGAAACAGAATACTACACAGAACATGACAAGCACGAACTTGACAGCAGACAGGAACACAGCAGGGAAACACTGAGGGAACTAACCTAACTGAACAGAGTGGGGAGAGATGACTAAAAACAAGGGAGGGTTCAGAGGGTAACACACAAGGGGAGTGAAAACAGATAACTGAAAATACCAAAGCCCAAAAGAACTAAAAAACATCCAAAATCACAACAGAATACAAGACCATGACATACACATTCACCTTACAAACAAAAGGCCCCTGGTTCAATTCCAGGTGGGGGCACAAGTCCCTCTCACTATGCAAGGCCGTGTCAGGAAGGGCATCTGATATAAAACCTTTGCCAAATTACCAGTGAGAATTAATCCACTGTGGCGGCCTCTTGGGGAAAACACAAGAGAGCAGCCGAAAGTACATATGCTTTTATCAACTGCAAAACGGCTGCATGTTTTATCTCATTCAAACCTCTAGAATATTTAGTGACAAACTCATTTAATTTTCCTCCTTTACACTTTTCCAAGAACAGTAAGGACAGTGGCCAGGATTGTGTCCCCCCAGTTTCCATTCTTGGTTGAGCACAACCATTTGTGACTAAAGGGGAGACTTCATTCAAATATATTTAGAGAATCGACTTTAGATCAGATATGTATAGATTTGGCATACCAGGCTCCACACCTGCATCCTAATGCTTTGTCTTTTGGTGCCTCCAGCAATTTTTATAAGTCCGGCTATAGTCAACAGGGGTTTCTCTGTCAGGGTTTTGCTTTGAAGGGCAAGGGCAGCTAGAGACTTTCTATTAATTCTTATATCTTGTCTCCAACGATCTGCTACAGGGATTTTTCTATCCTCCACCACAACTTTCTGCAGAAGCTGAGAATCTTCTCAAGTTGTGACTTCTGAAAGCCCCAAGTTATAAATTTAAATAGGGTTTAAGATAGATTTTTTATGTCCCGTAGGAGAGTCACAGTCAGTGTCTGGCCAAGTGGATACTGGTGTTACAAAGGTTCCAACCCTGGCTGGGCCTTTCTGTGTTGAGTTTGCAAGTTTTCTTTATGCTTGGGTGGGTTCTTTCCAGGTACTCCAGCTTCCTCTTACAGTCCAAAGACATTCATGTTAAGTTAACTGGTGGTTCTAAATTGGCTGTGGATGTGACGGAAAGTTCTCAGAGTGTATGAAATTGTATTGGTAATTGTGGGTTGCAGTCTAAACGTTTTGAGTGGTCAGTAAGATTAGAAATGCCGATCCATTCCATTCCAAATGTTGATCTCAATTGCTTTTGTGGATGCAGAAGCATATTGCCCATACTGCTTGTTGCTGCTGTGTCAAAATTTACCCTTTGAGGATGTGTGTAATACAGCTGGCGGAATATCCTCAGCAACATTTGTATGTAAATACAATCAATAGAATGTGAGCAAATTTTTTGCAATTTTTGTTTGGTTTTTTTTACTTGTTGTTTTAACATTTAAAGGAAGGACTCGCAAGGACTTTTATTATATACTAATAACAGTTTTTCTTTCACCTTCTCTTTTACAGACTCTGAAAGTAGAACCTTACCATGACAGTTTCCTTGCTCGTTATCTCATCCAAAGAGCTCTGCGGGTAAGCCATGAAGCATCCTTTGTTCTGTAAACACAGCACATGTACTGCAGTATGTATAAAGATTTCAGCAGAAGATAGTTTTGACAGGCAAAGCTCATAATACATGACATTTCTAGTTTCTTTCTAATGAAGAGAAACGAATACAACACATACCAAAATGAACAAAATAACCACTTGCATATGGTACACATCACTGTGATGCTCCACTGCTGCAAGCTGATGTGCATTCATGAAGAGAAACCAAGACCCTAGAATCCACATTTTTTTAAATAAATGTTTTAGTTTATTCAGGCTTAGCTTATAAAAGCTAGTGTAGCCACTAGAATTTTTGTATCATAAACTCTGAAAAGTTCAGGTTGTTGAATGAATGCCAGTTTTACTTGTTATTCACTAAGATCTTTTGGATTTGCATTCACAAGAGCCATAAAAATACATCACCTGTTTGATTGAATACCTGTGCCTTTCTATGGGGGTTTAATAAAAAGCACTATTACAAATTTTTGCATGTACACCCTATAGTTGATAGAATATAAATGGAGGCCCTAAGTAATTCTTCACTTGCTCTGTTTTCTTCCAGTAAAATGTGGACTACAGCCACATTGTTGTCCATATCATGCTTTCTGATTCACTCACATCTCACACTACAGAGCAAGAGAATCGGCCACTTCTTCTTCTGGTACGTCCGCAGTGAGGTGACAGGATGCCCGTACTTCCGACAGCGCATGGCTGTGATTCTGGAGGCCTACCTGCTGGGCTGTGGTCAAGCCTTGCTCAACAGCTTCACCCAGCAGGTCCAGGCTGTGGAAGCCCTGCAGGAGGTTGCAGTCATCATTAAAAACGTGTACCCTGAGAAGACTAACCTCGATTCTACAAGTATAGATTTATTGAATTCATATATAGTCAGTGAATATTATGTTCTGTTTATTCATTGTTTATCTGTTTAACTCATTTTTTTTCAATTTGTCTGAAGCTTTTCACGCAATAATTTTGTATATAACAGAATTTGATTAAACTCCAAATGAAGATATATGTTAAAGGTCAGTCAGTGTAGTTTACCCTTAATATACTATGAAAAGGCACATTGAAAATGGACAAAATCAATTAACTGGTGGTATATAAATTTAATTTAATTTAATTTTTGGTTCTTTGCTCCAAAATACACTGGATCAATCACAGGAACAATGGTCTATTTTTAATGTAATCTGAAAGTATCAGTATCTGAAGGCAAGTTGAAATATAGTCATGTGAAAAAGTTTTCACAGGGCTCTATGCAATCTTGTGAAAAACTAAGTACACCCTTACTGCTTCCACGAGAATTAAGAACATAAGCAGAAGCCAGGTGGTGCTAATCAAAGGCACTTGATCAGTCAATCCTCAGCCAGTGTGAGCATCTTTATAAAGGCGTAAGTGTTGGCAGTTTGGTGGTCTGGAGCATTCAGATGTGTGTTAACACAATCCTACAGTATTCGCAAGGGTGGGCATCCTGGCAAATTCACCCCAAGGTCAGACTGTGCAGTGCTCAGAGAAAATGCAAAAGACCCATGAGCTACATCTCAGAAGTCTGCAGGCCTCAGTTACGGTTTTAAATGTTAAAGTTCATGACAGTACGGTTAGAAAAAGACTTAAAATGATGTTTGTTTCAAAGGGTTGCCAGGAAAAAGCCTCTTCTCTCTATAAAGAACATGGCAGCATGCTTTGGTATGCAAAGTTGCCTCTGAGCAAACCATAAGATTTCAGTAACAATGTTCTTTGAATAAACAAGACCAAAGTGGAGATGTTTGGTCATAATGCACAGTGCCATATCTGGTGAAAACCAAACACAGCATATCAGCACAAACACCTCATACCAATTATCAAGCACGGTGATGGAGGGGTGATGAATTGGGCTTGCTTTGGACACCGTGTAGTCACTGAGAAAACTGTGAACTCCTCTACTTCCTACTATATTCTGGAGTCAAATGTGAGGCCATTTCTCCTAAAGCTTTTCTAAAATTGGATCACACACCAGGATGATGCATGCGCAGCAGCAAATCTACATTAGAATGGCTGAAAAGAAAATGCTCAAAGTTTTGTCCTGACCATCTCAACCCAATTCAAATGTTGTGCATAAATGAATGCCCACAAATTCAATGAACTAAAGCAATGTCATAAAGAAGAGTTGTCCACAATTCCTCCACAGGGAAGTGAGAGACTGATAAAGTTCTGCAGAAGAAAATTACTTCAAGGTATTGGTGCTAAAGGTGGTTCTACAAGCTATTTTATCATGGGGTGTACTTAGTTTTACAGAAGACTCCAGTCTTGTTAAAATTGTTTTCCATTAATGTAAAGCACATCTCTGTGGAGCGTTAATTCTTAAGATAATAATATGGAGCTGGAAATCAATATAGAACAACATATTGTGGTTATTTCACATTTCTAAGAAGTCAAAATTCTGAACATAGCTGACCCAGTTTATTTCTCTCGAAAATTACACACAAATAAATATAGGAAATAGTACATTTGCTGGGTATTATCCACTACGTCCTGCGTCCATGTAAATTCTAATGAACTTAGGAAAAGTAACAAATCTTTTTATGGTCACTTTTCCAGTCCAGCCATCAGCAGCTGGCTGACCTGGTGAGCAGTTCCTTTTTAGTATACATGAAGAAATCCTATCCTATCCAAGTTGGGCAAGTGCAGATGGGTTCCTTTATGTAGATGATGCGGTGCTACACACCTGGTGTTCATCAGCTAGTGAATAATAAAAGATCTGTCCAGGCTTTGAGAAAGATCTCACATGAACTTGAATTCAGTCTTTAGGTGGCAGCTGAGATTTTTGAAAACCACGTACTGCAATCCCACAAGCAGCTGTCTGCTTCACAGTTCAATCAATTTACTGACTCATGTCTGCCAAATTTTTTTTTTTTAGCTCCTCTCCGGCTCCAGGAGCTCCTCAGAAACAGTAATCTGCCAAATGAATTCCTGCTGCCCTTCGACCCCCGCATTAAATGCGGAAGGATCCTGGTAAGCCTTGACCACTTTCTATCTGTGTTTGCAGATCTTCATGTATTAAATTTGAATGTTAAGTCTTTTCTGTGTGGTTTAACCATGTGCTCCAATTTGACCAAATACACACCGGGTAAGAGATCACCCTTTTAACAAAAAATACAAATGTTGAGATTTTTCCCACTCGGTCACAACAAAAACGCTGTAAGCTTACATTTTACACACACTGCATAGAGGAATGCTATAATTTTTGTTTTAGCTTTGTTTAGATAAGGGCTGAAGATGAAGATATGCTCAAGAAATACGACAGACACAACTTACACAGTATATGATGATCACACAAAGCTAATAGTGAAAGACCCCAGGACCCAGACCCCAAGAAACCCTTCTAAACTCGGGTTTTGTAAAATCAGACATAGCCAGCACTGTATGCATTTAAGAAAAATTTGCCAGTTTCCACAGAGGAACTCCTCTTTGGTCTGGTTTTTACCAACTTTGCTGTTGACTAATAATAATAATGTAAAATTAAAGTAATGCAAGAAGGAGTGTATCCTTCTAAAGTGCTTACATATTCCACATTTCCTGATTATAGTAACTCAGGTAAGAAGATAAAAGCAGTATTTTTACATGAGTAAATCTAAATAATATTGAGCTACATCAAAAAAACATTTTAAAAAAGCCATATGAACAAATGGGCTTTCTTCATGCTCTCTGACACAGCTGGATAAATGCAAAGTAATGGCCTCGAAGAAAAAGCCTCTGTGGCTGGAGTTCTCTCCCATGCCGTCCCCCACCTCTGTTACACCTGTTGGAATAATCTTCAAAGAGGGCGACGACCTCAGACAGGACATGCTGGTCATTCAGGTCAGGCAGATCATTTTACCTTCTTTTTTAGATCTTCTACATATAAGAATGTTGGTGGTTTGTTTTTGCAAATGTGCTTCTTATGTGCTCAGAGAGAGATGAATGTTCCATTTTAGTTCTGCTGGACTTCTCTGCAGCCTTTGACACCACTGATCATGCCATTCTGATTGACAGATTATTGAAAGTGGTTGGCATGTTTTTCACTTCTCTCAAATGGTTGCCATCATATTTATCTGACAGTCACTTCAGAATTGATAACTACGGCACTCCTCCCCTTTGTGGCATCCCTCAAGGATCTGTCCTTGGACCAGTTTTGTTTTCATTATGTGTGTTACCTCTGGGTCATCTGCTTAACAGTTTCTATGGTATTTTTTTTTACCACTGCTGTTCAGATGATATGCAACTACATTTCTATTGAGCCTAACAACCTTCAACAACCTATCTCAGTGAATGTTTCACTACTGTTAATAATTAGGTGGCTTTAAATTTCCTGGAAAAACTGAGGTTCTTGTGTTCAGCATTGAAAGTTTTTCTAAGGAGATCAGTCATTACATTAGCCCCTTCGTCAAATTATTTATTTGAATTTTGAATCTCACTGATCCAGTCTTGTTTCTTTCATCAAGAAATTTTCCAAAAATCAAACCTTTCCTGTCAGCCAGTAAGTTGGAACTGTTGCACACTTTTCTAGTGCATTTTCTCAGTCCTTCCTAGCCTGACTTCAGTCAGTCCAGATCGCAGCAGCTGGGATACTAACAAAAATGAGCCAACGCTCACATGCCACCCCTATTCTTGCCTCTACTCATTGACTTTCATTGAAATTCAGAATTCATTTTAAAATTGTATTAGTTACATATACAGCTCCACATCGCCAGGCTCCTGTGTGTATAACAGATCTGCTGATATCTTGTTCCAGCAGTCAGCCTGTCCAGCCATTAGCTCAGGGTCTTTCAACTGTTCTGCACTCTTATTATAAAATCAGAGGTGACCATGCTTTTGAGGTTGTAGGACCTAAACTCAGGAACAACCTTCCTTGGCTTCCTTGGTTTATTTAAAAATGTTGAAGATTTATTTTTAGGTTAAGTTAACATTTCCTTTATTATTTATCCATTATTTTGGCTGTAGTTCACATCAAATGCAAATGAAGTACAGTATCTGAAAAAATGCATGACCGTATGCTTGACTGTGTGTTTGTATGTACTTTATGATGGAATGATATAATATACTGTAATTGTGTTTTAAAATGTGCTGTAAAAACAAAGTTCATATTATTGATATTATTTAATCATGTATGTATTTCACATCTGGATAAAGTGACACCTGAATGTGCATGTGTTTCTGTTTAGACCCTGGTGCTGATGGATTCTATCTGGCAGGAGAAATCTCTGAACCTCCATCTTATTCCATATGGCTGCATTTCCACTGGACATAACATAGGTATAAGCAACAGAGTGATTTAAGAATAGCTCTGATTTCCTCGTAATTAGTACTGGATGGCCTCTTTCTAGTAATAACCAATAATAAATTGTTGTTTTTCTGGGGTTTGATCTAAGAATGCTTTAGCTTACATTTTGGACAATTCAGTGATTCCGACATTGTGGGACTAGTTTGGGGAAGGTCCTTTTCTGTTCCAACATGACTGCCCCAGTGCCCAAAGCTAAATTCACAAAGGCATAGCAGGGTGAGTTTGGTGTGAATAACTTGACTAGCCCACACTAGCCCTGACCTCAACCCCATCCAACACCTTTGGATTGAATTAGCCACAGAGGGACAGACTAACTTCATACTAATGCCTATGGGTTTAGAGTGGGATGTAATAAAAATGTCCGTAGGTGTAATGTGTAGGGTGCCCGGTACTTTCGTCCACAGCACATTTGTTATGCTCTTTTTTAAACCTTTTTTTCTAGTATGAATACAGTTGCTGAATTTAAAGTGACTTTTCAAAATCTAAGGAAAATTTTCATAATAGCAACATCCTCTTCAACAGGTATGATTGAGATTGTGAGGAATGCAACAACCATTGCTGCAGTCCAGAGGAGCCAGGGAGGAACATCTGGAGCCTTCAGAAATGATGCTCTGTTTGACTGGCTGAAGTCCAAGTGTCCACTCCAGGAAATTGTAAGCAAAGCAAAGACAATGGCAGATTATTTTCTCAGTTAATCACTTTGTTTATAAGGTGTGAGATTATGTGATATTAATTCATTTGGAATTGCTGCTTCAAAAAAAAAGACTAAATCATATTTAATGTCTAAGTAATTGCAGGTTAATCCACTGCCTAATGATACATGTTTGATTTATTATTCTAACTCATACTTTTGGTACTACAGTATATTTTGTTGCAAACAGAAAGACCCATCACTCTGGATATCTCCTCCTCCTATCCTCTCACATGTTCATGGGTACATGGGTTCACTTCAGTACAGGCTGTACTGAAGCCAAAAAATAACTGATTATTAGAGTGCTGTGATTTCTTTTAACTGCAGCACTTTAAAACTGTGGACAAGTTTGTCAAGTCCTGTGCCGGTTACTGTGTGGCCACTTATGTACTGGGTATAGGAGATCGACACAATGACAACATCATGATCACGGACCAAGGTACGCAGCACAAATCCTTCCATGCAGTGCTCTGGCTAATGTTATCTCATGTAATTTACTGATTCTTTTATAATCTGACAGATGCTTTTACTGCACAAGAGTGACTGTCTAATCAAAATGAATTCACACTCTTGCCTCCCAGGGAACTTGTTTCACATTGATTTCGGCCACATCCTGGGCAACAGGAAGCACTTTCTTGGCATGAGCAGGGAGCGTGCGCCATTTGTCCTCACACCTGACTTCCTGTATGTCATGGGCAGGGTCAAAGGTCACAAGAGCCTCTACTTTCAGCGGTTCAGGGTAAGATGGTCTTAGTATTTGGACAGATGTGGTTATTTTGTTTGAAACCATACCATTGTTTTTCTTTGCATCTCAGTGCATTTAAATTTACATCTGTGGCTCCCAGTGGAATCCTTACTGTTTTTTTGTTTTTTATCTCCAGAAAAAAATCATGATAAAAGCACACCCTCTTTCCTTTCTGTGATTTTACATATCAGAACATAATAAAAAATTCTTTTGGTCATTAGCAGGTTCTAAAATTATTTAACTCTAGTGTCAGGTGTAAAAAAAACATGCAACAGATTCCACCATATTATTTATTTAACAAAAATGAAGCCAAAATGGAGAAGCGCTAGAGAAAAACTAAGCACACACCATGATTCAGTGGCTTGAAGAATCACCTTTGGCAATAATAACTTGAAGTAATGTTTTTCTGTATGACTTCATCTGGTTTTCACATTGTCGTGGAGGAATTTTGGTCCACACTTCTTTACTGCATTGTTTTAGTTCACTGAGGTTTGCAGGTCCTAGCACAGCATTTGAATCAGGTTGAGGTCTGAACTTTGACTGGGTTGTTGCAACATCTTGATTTTGTCAGGGTTCCAAGGTGTGTTGTGAGGGCCCAGTATGCAAGAGACTGTGTGAGAGAGCTTTAATAAACTGGTTAAATGTCCATCAAAATAAACAAAGTTCACAAAATTAACATCCAACATGGAGCGAGGAGCAGATAAGCCTTGGCATGACGTTGCTTGGCATAAGGAAACCTAGGAAATCAGATGATGTGACAAAGAGCCGAAGAGAGGCAGGGGTATAAATACACAAAGACTAACAAATAATGTGGCGACAGGTGGGAAGGGAGCATAGGCCACAAAGATCAGCGGCAGGATGCAAAACTAGATACAATCTGGAGAGCAGGACAGAACAAAATGTAACTAGAAAAAAAACTCAAAACCCTAAATGAAGGATAAACCATGCTAAACATAGGCACGGCTAGGACTAAGGCTCGAACAAAAACAGAGAATCCAATAAACAGAGCATAAAAACTGAGAAGCTCAAAATCAATAAAAAACTCAAAAATCATACAAATCTAGATTACAGAAACCCAGGACCATGACAGATTCCTTTATTTTTCAGCCACAACAAATTTTGTTGTACTCCTTCTTTTTGTGCAATGACAATAAAGGTTTGTAAATTCTTTGTAAATTCTGTTGTAGATTTGCACTGTCCTCTTGCATGACCCAGTTTCAGCCAAGCTTTACCTGTAAGACAAATCGTCTATTTGATTCAAAAATATTTTAGTATACAGAGGAGTTCATGGTTGACTTAAAGACTGTAAGGTGGCCAATATGTGTGGCTTTCAAGCCCAAATCATCACCCCTTCACCACCACGCTTGACAGATGGTTTGAGGTGCTTGTGACGATGTCCTGTGTTTGTTTCTCACTAAATGTGACGCTCTGCATTATAGCCAAACATGTCCACTTTGTTCTTGTCTATCCAAAGGACATTGTTCCAGAAGTCTGGCGGTTTGGTCAGGTGCAATTTTGCAAACCTAAGTGCCCTGCTATGTTCTTTATAGAGAGAAGAGGCTTTATCCTGGCAACTCTTCGAAACTCTTTTTCTAACTCTACCTTTATGAACTTTAACATTTAACATGTTAACTAAGGCCTGTAGAGTCTCAGATGTAGCTCTTGAGTTGTTCTGAATTTTTCTAAGTGTTGCACAGTCTGACCTCGGGGGTGTCTTTTCTGAGACGTCCACTTCTATGAAGACTGACAATTGTCTTTAATGTCTTACATTTGTGAAAAATCTTTTTCACCGTAGAATGATGGGCTTTAGATTGCTTGGAAATGGCCTTTTAACCCTTCCCAGACTGAAAGAGAACAAGGCAGCCCATTGAAGGTGCCAAGGAGCACAGTGGCTCAGTGCCTTGCTCAGGGATGCCTAGGCAGTGCTTGGTGGGGTGTTTTGGCTCCAGCTTCAGCAGGAGTCCTCCAGCTGCCACAGGTAATTATCCAGTCAGCGTCACATCAGAAGCCCTCTGGTTCCCAACAATTCACCATTGCACTGAGCCACTGCTGCCCCCCCCCAAAAAAAAACACTGTTATGAATTTTCATTATGTCCTGATATGTAAAAACATTAGAACTGAGGCTGTATTTTCTTTTTCACATGTATGTATGTGTTTTTAATTTTTTTTTGGACAGCAATATAGCTTTGGACTGTTAACCAAAGAAAAACAAACCTCTGGTCTTGCATATGAACTTGAAATAAAGTGGACAATGAAGTACAGAACATGAATGCATAAATGGAGTGATGTCTTGAACTCCTCCACTGGCCCTGCACATCACTGTGATGTAGATGAAAACCCAGTCAGTGCAGAAGTGAGAAACACAGAGATAATTTTTCAGAGAACATACCACAACTTTATCAGTCTTCAGTTTGCATTTATTCAAGAACTTAGAACTTAATTCCTTTTAATTAATCATAACTCCTATAGTATGATGGCCTGAGTCCATTTTTTTAAACTGGGTTGTATTTGTCTATTTTTAGGGATGTAGAAAATCTCATCCTCAGCTGTATTTCCTTTTATTGTCTTCTTGCCTGTGCTTTCTTATGATTTGTTCTCGTCCCGTCTGCCTTTTCCG